>PNEQ01048015.1:0-29420 GCA_003012365.1 Medauroidea extradentata
CATCTTTCACCTTACTATATACTAACTTGTCAGCTGCAGAAATATCAAACGTTTCAAACAAAGCTCGTCCCTGCGAACCAAGCATGTTCTTAAGTAGAGCAATTTTGACTTTGTCAGGGCATTCATCCTGACCAGTTGCGATTAAGTAGTTTTCGAAGTCTCCTTCGAAGATTTCCCAGTCTTTACGAGCAGTAGAGCTCTGCAAGTCAACACACTCCGGGAGCTTAACAATGTTTAGGCCGGCCATTACGAATGTCTACTCGGAAGCCGTTGCACCAAAATCAAATAGTCACCAATTACTCAATAAACACGTGTCGTTGCTACCCATGCTTGCAGGTTAATTCTCACTGACAAAATTAAACCAATGGAAAAACATTAATTATAGGTTGCACTGCATATCCACTAAACTGCGCCATGTTTTACTTCTACTATTTTACGTGGATGGGTGAATTAATCAACATTGATAGCGGATTACATTTCCTTTACTGCCGTTATTTACAACTGCTCGAACACACACCACATCATGCCCGCTGGCCTACACACTCGTCAGTCCTGCACAGGGTTGCCAACTTGCACACATAACAGATATAAACTGAAGTTTTTAATGTTTATTTATGTACCAGACACTCTTAATAGCGACCTTATATGCCAAATAAATCCATTGGCAGAATCATTTTAACTAACAATAAAGTTCTCTATATGGGTAATCACCAAGATAAACCTGTATTAAAAACCGTTGCTCCATTTTCTCTTCAACAATCTCAACATACTGCTGTAAATAAACATGGCATATGTACCGGTAGAGCATGAGGGTGAGAGTCTACAACATTCCTTTTTTTTTTCTCTCTGAGTAGTTGGAGACTGCCACTTACTGTTCTACAAGAGCACTATCTGGGCAATTTGAGACATGCTGTATGGCCAGCAGTCATTGCAAATGAGAAATGCACACAAGTGTGTATGAAGGATATCACCATGCTGACACAAAGGCAATGCTTCACACATTTTGCTTGTTTTTCATTACAAATATAATATTATTAAATACATATATTTTTTTCACATTTTGGCATAGGTATTCCTGAAATAACGAACTTTTTCAATTAATAAGCTTAATGAGTTGCTGATGACTAGCAAACTTACTTAAATCAGATATTCATTCATCTGTAGTTCCATTTTGACCATAATTTTTATTTTCATATATTTTTAAGACTTGTAGTGGCTTTAGCTGAAAAAAAAAACCTTTTTTAAGTCACAATTTTAATAAAACCGAAGTTTGTAATATTTGACTTGAATTCTTTTTTTTTTTTTTTATATCGGGGGTAGGTGCTTTGTGTAAGGGAGGGTCAGGTAGTTAAAAACATGCTGGCAGAGCAGTTTCTATCTGTAGTACATACATATGTCTTGCTTGCTTCCATCATATACTTTTTTAATTTTGCATTTACATATGGTAGGCCTAAATATTTTTACAGTTCCCAAGAAGTACTTTGTGAAATTCCTATCTCAATTGAATATTAACTATTTAAAACCAAGTCTCAGGACATGGGCTATGAAAGAGGAATGTGGTGTGTGAAAGTCATGCCATTATTAGCAAATTGTTTAAGCAATTGATCTTTAGGTGGTGGAGAAAGGTCTTAGAATAATAACTTCTTTTGTTGACATCTCATGTTATTGTGTCACTTATTGGGCATCACACAACCAGGGTAGCATATTTTTACTGTACATGTTTTGACTAATTATGTCATCTGTAGGCTAAAATAATTTTTAATTGATTTTCAATGAGATTTTATACTTGTAAATTTTTACTATGTTTTGATAATTGCTGGAAATGCATACATAAACTCTCCACCTATATTTTAAAAATGATCGTTAGTATATCCTCTGGATATCCATGGGATGGCCAATAAATATTGTGGTATGTCCTATGGATATCTTGTATATCCAAAAAAGATATCCATTAGATATCCATAGGATGTACATGTGCTGTTAGGGTAGCTCGCGTCGGGGCGGCCAACCCCCCCCCCCCACCCTCGCACTGTTACAGAAGGACGAGGCTGGAGTTCGAACCCGGGTGAGGGCAGGCAACGAGCAGCTAGAGCGTGGCAAACATGACCTGGTGTGGTTTTTTCCGAAGGGGGGCGATTGTCGTTGTAACACCTCTATACTTTTATTAAAACACAGCCCGTTGGCACGTCCGGGCGGCAGGCAGTACCCCGACCAACCCCCGCAGCAGTGTGTCGACTCGGTGCAGTGCTTAACCCTGTTCTGCTATGGCCTTTCTTTTTGTTTTTTTTTGTTTTTTGTGTTTTTTATGTAAAAATGTGTGTTAATAAGAGTGTTTTGCGACGAGGCAAATAGGAGTATTTTTTTCTTTGTATTACTATTTCCGACTATACTTTTAATTTCATATAACATGTAGGTGTTATTTTAACAATATCTGTAATAATTATTCAATTCCAGGAACAAATTTAATTAATTATTTAGATTTTATGCATGTGGGTATGTGTTGTGCTGCATTGGGGACTGAAGGAAAAAGCAGACTTATTTTCATAGACAGGTGTGCGCGTGGATTTAGATTTATCCAGTTTTGGCCAGTTAACAACAAGCCGAGGTCCTTGTTTGCAAGTATTGTACAACTAGGTTGCTGGACGCCCAATAATGAAGAGGCGTCGGTTTCATTTAGTCTCAACAGTGTAGCTAATAGGAGCGCGGCATTTGAAGGTCAGGCGAGAGGGACGCTATCAGCGACGCGCTTGGTTTTATAAGAGTTGTTCCCCAGTACTTGGGATGTCCAGACACAGCTAAGGTGTAACCTCGGTGCAAGTTGTCGTGAAAAGCAATTTATGAAGTACATAATGTAGAGATGTATTAATAGAAGTGGCAATTTAACGTGCATAGGTAGCGCCCGCAGTAATTTTTTTTGTTTGCAATATATTTTGGACAGATAAGAACTCTACTACATAATTTTCTACCACCTGTGCGTGTGGCCATTTGGGGAGTGTATAGGTATGGTTACCACCACCCAGTATTCTTCTTTTGCTTATCAAGATGCGGGAACTTTGCAATCTTTGTGTGGACCTCATCAGTGTTAAATTAAGTTTCTTCAGTTTTCTTCAAGATGGTTTTCGGTCCGTTCTTGAATTTGTGAGTTCCTGAGTGCCCAAAGCAAGCGATTTCATGGATTGCAAGGCCGTAAAGGATTTGCTAGAACTTTGCTTGAAATTACTTTCTATAATAAATAAAAAATGTGCGTAAATTATTTTTTTTGGTATTTTTTCATAGTTTTTGGTTAAAATACCAGCCGAAAGGTTTAATTCCTCCAAATCAACCATATCTAAAAAAAAATATGATTTTACCACTTAAATTATCGCAAGATGTCAAAAGGTGTGCACTGTCCCTCTTTTTGAGCAACGGTGATGCATTACGGAAACTTTGTCGATGAGTGTGAGCTACGATGTGGCTCGGTTTGCGTGACTATTTTTCCTTACCAACTCTTTGCTATCCCCTTCCCTTCTTCCCTCGCGTGCGCATTGTTAAGCTCTGGCCAAGTTTTGCGGAGTGTATGTGTGGACCTTGTCTTTTCACTCTTCTACCAGGAATGTCACAGACAGCATGTAAGTGCACAAGTTCCAGCTTATCGTAGTGGTTAGTTAGGTTGGGAACTTGTACCCCCTTGATGGCAACGCGGTTGCCGTCATGTGTTAAAGCTTATAGCGTTTCTCTTAGTTTTTTCTAAATTTGTGTTTCCGAAGCCGCCTCTTAAAATTCTTTTTGGAAATCATAATTCATGTTAGGGTTCTACTTGTTGGCCTATATTGCCTTGCTTGTTAGCTTCTTAAGGTTCAAAAGGGTCCTTTGGTTGTGTGTTTGTTATTATAGGTCTGTCCCTTGAATTGCTTACTGGAATTTTGGATTAGTTGATTATAAAAGTGGAGCCCGTGGACGAGATATTGCTCATCTGTAATTTGAATGTTTATTGGGATAGTTAACATAGTTTTTCAATTTGCATGTCAGATGCACCAGGTGCACGGAATATTTTCTGTTACTGTGTACTGTTATAGCTGACCTGTAAACTTTGAACCCATGCATGGGATGCAAAGTATTACTTAGCATGTATGAACACTTGTTCTTTATCACTCTTGTTTGTTCGTTTTTTTCCTTTGTGAAAATGTACAGGGTGAGGATGCTAACTGTTTAAAGCTCCCCGCAGTGACACTGGGGACTTCGAGACAAGTGATTCGACATAGGACATGTAGGGTCCAAACGGACGGGAAAGGCCCGAAAATTCGCCTTCAAGTTTCCATGACATCACATCCGGTGTGTCCGCATCAGGTGCGTACGAACGAGTATTCAAAGGAGTTCCTTCGATTCAACTTGTCTCTGTGGCTCAGTGTCTGCGTCAGAACCTTGTAAACTTGCGGTCCGAGGTTCGTGTCCCAGTGTCGACAATTTGTTGTCAACATTACTTTTTGCAATTTTAACTTACTTCAACTGTTATTTCTTTATAACCCTTTGCTGCATAATTTATTTTATTTTGTTTTAGCTGTGTTCTACATTTTTTGTTTACAGCCCCATTAGTTTGTATTTGTTTTATGCATGTTCGATAAAGTTGTTAGCAAAGACGAGCTGTTGGCTCGGTGTGCACTTTTGCAGACAAGTTTGTATCAATTGTTCTCTACGTATCATGAAGCTTATGGGGACATTGTTATGATATTTTAAATAAGGAATCACCGAACCGGTACAAAGTACATATTTTTAATTAATCAGTCCTAATAATGTACATAATGGGCGCAGCAAAGGGTTACAAAGAAATAACAGTTGAAGTAAGTTAAAATTGCAAAAAGTAACGTTGACAACAAATTGTCGACACTGGGCCACGAACCTCAGACCGCAAGTTTACAAGGTTCTGCCGCAGACACTGAGCCACAGAGACAGGTTGGATCGAAGGAACTCCTTTGAATACTCGTTCGTACGCGCCTGATGCGGACACACCGGATGTGATGTCATGGAAACTTGAAGGCGAATTTTCGGGCCTTTCCCGTCCGTTTGGACCCTACATGTCCTATGTCGAATCACTTGTCTCTGAGTCCCCAGTGTCACTGCGGGGAGCTTTAAACAGTTAGCATCCTCACCCTGTATAATTAGGTATATCTACATTGGCATGATTTTGAAATATGTTAAATGTATCCATGTTTGAATTCCGGTTATAAAACGTTCACGTGGTTCTATTACGTACTGTGTATGCTGCTAATGTTTTGCCACGACTAAAATTACTATACACAGTGGTAATTCCTTTTGGATTTTATGCAATTATAAACAGTAAACTAGACACAAATAAATGTATGCAACAGTAATATAGGTTGTTCTTTGTAATTAGTTATAAATGGTTTCTGTATGGTGTGGAAGTTCGATTCAGTATTTCATCCTATATTGTTTCAAGTTCATGTTTGATTCCTTACTGCTAGCCACATTTGAAGTTAAGGTTATTTCTTGTACTTGTGTTCCGCAACTGAGGGCTCGTTACAGGTGAGTAAGGCTATAATGTAATGAGATGAAAGGACTTTGTTTACTGTCGTGGGCCATGTGAGTCTCCCCATTTTCCAAGAGTTCATCTTGTATGTTTCTCGTATGCTTGGCGAGTATGACCTCTGAAGTACGAGTCCAGTGTGCAACAACAATGATTAACATAGCAAAACTCAAAGATGCCAGATGCCAGCCAATCCCTCCACACATATAACTAATAATATTAAGTTAATATGCTACAGAAAATAATAATACACAATACAGTAGAACCTCAATATTACAAGGCTTTACTGTGTATGATGATAACCTCATAAAATTTATAACCTTGCAAAATCGTACCCAAATTTTTTTACCCCTACAAACCCAAGAAATTGCATTTTTGTGTCACTGCAGCTCCAATCAAGTCTAATAAAAATAATGTATTTTTATAACAGAGAATGTATACAAAAACCTGTCCAAAAAAGGACATTGACAGAGAAATATTTTTTTGCAATAAGTGATTACACTTCTATAAATATAAATATTTAGTACATTTTATGTACGTATTTTAATGACAATTAATTGTCTAGAAAAGAGTAAGTATATGATACATGAGGATGTGTGCGCATGACTGAACGCAAATCCTGTGAAAGGTACCCTGCAAGGAAGCCTTTGCTGAGTATCATATATTTCCCATATTATTTTTTGCTGTAATTGAATCATAAAAAAAAGTTGGTGATTTGTATAAAGGTAAATACAATAATACAGAAATAAACACATTCTGAATCTTGTATACCTCAGCTAGCGTATGTATACAATGATTACGTGCATAATAAGTGCTGTTGTGTAGTTTTCAGCCCCTAACTTTGTATCTGATAAGTTAAAAAAAAATTGGTGTAATTTTTGCTGTAGCTTTATGGCACGGCAGATGATGAAATAATGTGCATAGATTCACTTGGTTCGGCAGCCTACTTGTCACATCACGAGCACTGTTTTTGTACACAAGCTATTTATAAACATGCCTGCACGTAGGAGACAAGGCAAGGTCCGGAACATATAAGCGTGGAGGCAAGAAAGAGAAGGATAACTGCAGCAGCTGTGTGTATGGCTCAGGTTCATAAACTTTCGGACTTGCCCTTGGGTTCGTTCTCTTTGTTGCTTACTAAACTGAGAGGCGAAACAATGGTGGGACTAGTGAATAAAAGGATGAAGTTGTAGAGGGTGTGTAACTTGCTCGGTCATTGGTGAACTTGTTGCTGTGCTTGCGATACTGTCGCCAGGCACCGGATGTGATATGAGTGCTAACTAGGTTCAGAAAGGAAATGGGGCAGAGTGCAGGTGGTGTATAAGACCATTACACCATGATGTATTGCTTTGCATGTAGCGCAGGCAGTCTGCCTCCAGGCGCCAAACAATGTGCTAGTTTAAATCACAACTGCAGCAATTAATACCAGATTTTTGTTGTTACTTTTTTGTTGTTCCTTTTTTGTTTATCTCACATGGCAGTTACAAGAAGTAACCTTACAAACCACATATTCCATTATTACATGCAGGAACTTATATGTAATCAGTTTTTGTGATTTTTTTTCATTTTCTTGTTTTATTTATAGTTGCCCAAGATGGCATTGTAAAATAGCTGCTTCATAAAAGTCAGCACTCGTATAATCAGGGTTTAACTGTATTAACATTGATGTTTATTTAAGGCTTAGTTGCAAACTTTTGTATCAACTGAAAATACAAAAAAAAAAAAAAAAAAAAATATTTTTTAAAATTAAAACTGATTTGTTCAGTTGACTTTTAATGGTTTTCGGAGATTAGAAACCTGTGTATGTAAACTGGGCCATTTGATACCCTAAGTACTTTATCTAGTTTACCACCCTTAAACACAATGACCACAGATAAGATACACTTAATCATCAAATAAGTCAAACACATTTACATGCATTTTAAATTGTTCTAGCATTATTTAGATGTGACACACTCCTTGCACATGTTTCCATATCTGTTAAAATTTTTATTATTGGAATCCTAAGCATAATTTTTCTGCTTTGTCCCTTTAAACCACATTATTTAATTTTTTTTAAGTTTCAGAAAAACTTCTCTTTTAATAGCAGTATTCGAAAGCAAATTCTTTTTAACACATTACAAATAAACTTTAAGCACATATATAAGACACTATGCACAATCTTCCAACAAACACAAGTAAACAAACTGCCATCTGAGTGAAATCTATTAACAGTAGAAACCTCTTTGTTACAACCCTTCACAGTTTCCGGGAAAAGGGTTGCAAAAAGGGGAGGGCGAATTTTGACCCAAGTTTTTAAATTAAATATAAATTATTTCAACAGTCAGATGCCTCAGAAAAAAAAAAGCAATCTTCAGTTTTTCCTTGTCACCAAGAACTGCATAAATATAGTGCGATATGCCCACACTTCCATTGACTTACTGTGGAAAAATTATACTAATTATTATTGAAAAGTTAGCTTATTATTTGAGATAATTGAGGTTGTGTAGGATTGGGGAAGGGAGAGAAGCCGGCCTTGGCTTGTCTTGTTCTTGCTCCCAACTGGCTGTGCGCACATGCTCCATCCTGCTCGCTTGGCATGAAGCATACTCAGACCACAATAGAACAGCTTGTAGTATTTATGTAAAAGTATACTGCATTGATTTAATGCCTTTCAATGCAGTCATTAAGCCTATGTTCTTTGGTTATTGCACAAGAATTGTTGCATTGCGTCACCATTACAAGATTTTAAGCAATGCAGATAAACGTGTTTGTTATAGAACAAACATTTCAAAAAATGTCTACATTTCTAAAATATTAGTACTGTATGCCTATTAGGAACACAAATTTGGAGCCCCTCAAAAAGGACTAAAAATTTACTTTTCAAGGTGCTATAACATATTAAATAACAACTGAATTAACTGTCACCTAAATTCCTAGGCCTGTAATAAAAATCATACAATTATGGCACTGCACACCAGTTTAATACTCTGCACTGCAATTAGAGGCGAAGTCGTTCTTTGAGTGCTGGCCGCAGTCACTTTTATTGCTGCCCTGTTGAGCGAGCATAATCTAAAACCTTAGCACACGGCGACTGCATTAATTGTATTTGCATCATATGTCATTTTTATGCTGCAGCACAACCACGTGCTTCACACTCAGAGTGATCAATAATACAGTGGGAGTTGTCAAGGACAAGCTGAGCTCAAGTCTGTCGCTAGAGAAAAAAAGATGCGGTAACACCGGATTGTTTAATTTTTTTAAGTGCCATGCCTGTTCATTTTTTTTTTTGCAGTGTGTGAGGAAGGAAAGAAAAGAAATGTGTCTTCTCTTCAACCCCCTCTCCCCCTCCACAAAACCCATAAAGCCCTCAACAGATACAGAAACAAAGACGGCGGTTGGGAGAGAGTGGGAGGGAAAAACCAACATGTGGCTCTGCTTTGCAACCAGACAAAATGCTGCTAGTTTGCACATGACTATCGGAAGGATTGGGTGGGGGTGATGTGGTTGTAGCTGCGATGTACACTACTGTCTGGAGGACAAGGCAGGGCTCAGGAATGCAGCTAGGGGTTGGCGACAAGCGGAGTGCCATGGCCACCTCTTAACCATTACCCTGCCGCTTTGTACCTAACTTCTCGTCAAGGCAAGGCAGTAGATGCGCGCACTCACATAACCACAATCTAGGCTTACTGGTGGGGGGTGGGACATTCAGGATGACTTATCTATTTTTAGCAGTGTGTTTCTTATAGCACAGCACTCGCCAAGAAAAAATACAACACAGATAAGCAACAGGGTGGAACAAATACATTTTTCTGCAGATTTACTTTAATTTTTGACCTGAATTTTTCACGGTTCCTCAAAAACGGATAGTAAAAACGGGACTGTCATAATAAAGTTGGTTATAACAAAGGGATTTTACTGTACTTGTGATATTCAGTTGTTTTGTTGCACTGTAGAATTTTGTACAGGCACCTTAATAGAATTAATATAAAATCATAACTTTACAAAGTTTACTTTGCCCAAAGTCTAAATTTGTCATAGGAAGGACTGTGAAATGGCCTTTCAGTAAAGTTTAGCTTTACATAGGCACCATTTTATGAAGTACCTGTGAAAGTCTCATTCAATGAATACAAGCCTAAAAGAAAATGTAGTTTTCTCCACATATAGGTCACTTGGCATACTTTGTAAGTCTCACTTGAAACTATTAACCTTACTCTACTTTTTGTTTAAATTCAAATTTTTAACTTTTCCCAAACTTACATGCCACCTAATGTAGGATAGATTCTTATCTCAAAATTGTAACACTTTGTCACAACATCTTCGTAGTTGAAGTTGGTGAGTATGGTTGTGAGGACAGATAAGCTGCAGAAATAATATCAATGTAGTGTTGCTTGCTTAGTTTTGGTTTTCCATGGTTTCCTGAAATCACTTCAGGCATACTTTGGATGGTTCCTTAACGTAGGTCATGGAAGACTCTTTTCCTTATTCCTGTCCCTATCTAAATGGTGTCTAATGTCATCGATGTTCACAAGATATAAAGACAAATAAAAATAATATTAAAAAAATGTTTCCCCCATCTTAAGAATTCTATACAGCAGGTGCTAGATGCCATGTTTGAGGTACAGCAACAGGTTGGTGATAAAAGCTAGACTGGCTCGTGTGTCAATAACAGTATCACCCTTATGCGTGTGGTGCAAAAAACAGTACATAGAGTTTTAGTCTTTGGCTTTTTTCTATTAGGTGAACGTATTATTTTATTTTTGGAAAGTGCATAGTAAAGTCCATAGAATATTACGTAAAAACATGCTTTTGAGTACTATTACATTTCAATAAAACAACAGGTTCTTCCAAATTGTTTGATCATCTTTAATGCCACAATCAAATTATTCCTTATGTTACTAAATAGCATACAAAAGGTTTGATAGTGGAAACTGATTTATTGTCTCATTAATGAATAAATATTGGCCGAATGTAAAATTTCTCATGGCTTAGTTGAATTGCTAATTTAACTAAATAATTATATCTGGGCCGATGCTGATTCCAATTCTGAAGTATCGGCCGATATCAGCATCAGTAAAATATTTGCTGATACTTTGCACAGATACCGCAACCCATTTTTTATGATAAAAAATATCACAGGGAAATTATTATTATTATTACTGTATCAACCCGCATATTGTACTCCCCCGCATTATTTACAAATCCGTTAATGTTAAAAACTAATGTTTCAACAACATTCGTTTAAATTATTCATGTACAAGTAATTTTTCATTCCCACAAAGCGACTGATTACCTCATTATTTACGTGATGAGAAAAAACCGCTGAATATCATAGACAAGTGCATACAAGAAATGTGTACTGGCAACTTTAGAGAAAAATACAGTCTTGATGTTTTTGCCATTATGTTTTCCAGTTCTCGCGAGCACGGTCTCTATGACCGTGCTCGCGATCATGTATACCACACTCGTGACCATAGTACAAGGTGCAGATCTGAGTTTGGTGTCGCGTCTCCATGTTATTCATTCATCTATGGCATTGCCGAAGCAATGTTGAATGTTGTTTACGATCGCCGTTTGCTTGATTCGTAACAACTAAAGTGATATATTTAAGCTTATTTTTAGAGTCCCACGATGGCTGGAAAGAGAATTGATGTTTTGAAGTACTTCACTTTTTAATTAAATGGCAATAAAAAGGCTACATGTACTTTCTGCTGAGCAAAAATTTCACAAGGTGGGGTTAAATCAAGAGGATTCACCACATCAAACATGAAGAGACATTTGACTCTCTTCATAGCCGGGAAATTAAAATTAAAATCTTAAATGAAACGCAACAAGCTTCTAAATTTTTGCAGGAACCTAGCAGCAGTGGATTGCAAATACAAACATCTCAACCTGGCAGCAGTGGTTTACAAAAAAATTAGCGTGAGTAGTGAAACTGAAGTGTTCTGTGGCAGTGATTCTTCACTGCTTACTGATACAAGAAGTGAGTATGCAAGTTCTTTAGTTACATCCCCAGCATCCTCTACAACAATACCAATTTACAGTCAGTCGTAAAATAAGTTCCATAATATCAGTGACATGTTTTAGAATAAAGTGCCATTATCAATTTGCAGGTCTAAGCACATAAAGATCATAGAGTTGATCGGCAGAATGATTTGCAGCGAAATGCTTCCCTTCAGAACTGTAGGAAGTGAGGGTTTTCAAGAATTAATATCGTACCTGGAACCAAAGTATAAAATACCCGACAGAACAACATTCTCAAGAACTGTAATTCCGGACCTGTACAATCGAGTATAAAAAAAAGTAGAAGTGAAGATTTTATTTCACTAACTGCCCATTTCATTGACAGCAATTTTTTGCAGCAGTTGTTCTGTTTAGAAGTTATGCCATTTTCTCTAGCAAAACACACCACAAGCAGTATTGCAACAATACTGAAGGATGCTATTTAATTGTGGGACATAAATGACAAAGTTCATGTTATTGTCACAGGCAATGCCATTAATATGGTAAACAGTGTTGCTCAGGCAAGTTGTAAGCACATTCCCTGCACAACTCACACACTACAGCTTATAATTAAAGAAACATTGATGAAGTAGCGAAATATATCTGATGCCTGTGCAAAAGCCAAGCGAATTGTTTCACATTTCGAGCACTCCATCAGTGCATCAAAACTGCCAAAAAATTTCCAGAGAAACCATAAAATCCCCTTTCATCGTCCGATTCAAAATGAACCAGGTCGCTGGAACAGCACCTACCTCATGCTGGAGTGATTGATTGAGCAGCAGCATGCAATTGCATGGCTTATACCAGAACTAAATTTACACACAAAGTTGACATACAGTGAAAGGTCTCTTTTGGAACAAGTACTATATACTCTCAAATGTTTCTACACAGCTACTCTTAATATTAGCAATGAAAATGTGACAGTTGCAGAAGTCATCCCAACAGTAAATGGTACCAAGTCCAAACTAACCTGTCTAACAGAACAAAATTCGGGATTGAAGGGCATTCAAAAGGACATGATTAATTAAATGTGCACTCGTTTCAAAAGCATTGAAACTAACAGTATGTTTGCTATTGCAACACTTTTGGATCCCAGGTTCAAGGAAAATGTTTCTACGAAACCTGACGCATGTGCTTCTGCAACTTATAATATGGTAGAAGAAATGAGAAGATATGAATGTCAGCCACCATCAAGCACTCCATGTACTGCTTCTGCAGTTGATCATGAATCCAAAAAATTGAAAGATATGCTTTCAATATACTCTAGAATGATAAATAAGACAAACACACCAGCAGCCACAACCTACCAGTGTCCAGAGACTGAGGTTGAAATGTATTTGGCAGAGCCACTTATACCAATTAATTCAGACCCTTTTAGCTACTGGAAGATATCACCACATACTAGGTTGTGCAAGACTGCGCAGAAATATTTGTCATCACCAGCTGGTTCTGTGGCATCAGAACGACTTTTTAGTGCTGCTGGCTTAATCTCTACCAAGAAACGAAGCTCCCTTAATCCTGATAAACTACGGCAGCTGGTATTTCTAAACAAAAATATCAGTGTTTTGAAACCTGGCAAGTGAAAACATTGTATTTGAAGTGTACATAAAATATTTTATTTACATGTGTGGCATTCAGAACTGTTAACATTATTTTTATTTTATCTTCTTATAAGATTTTTTTAAAAAATATGTAGTTTAACAATACTGAATTAAATTTGTGTGTGTATTTAGACTATTCGTCTTATCTGATGCCTAACAATGAGGACTGAAAGAAGTACTTGAGTTCAGTTGAACAAGAGACTGATGTGTTATTGATGGTACTTGTCTCGTTCATATTATGAATTAAAAATGCTGTTTAAGTGAAACATACTTTCATAATTCCTTTGGCTGGTATCGGCACTGAGTATCGGCAGCATCAGCCAGTAAGAATTGGTATCGGTGGAATCGGTGAAAAGTGGTATCGGCAAAGCCCTATAAAGAATATACAACAAATTCACGTAGTTGTAAAAAGCAGAAGACAGTACAACTAAGCTAACATAACTACCTGTGTAGAGTCTGTAAATAATGTTTCTAAATTATTAAGTTCATGCGCTGAAGTATTTGAAATAATGAAGTGTTTTCGACTAGCAAATCTTGCGGTAATGCATTCTGATGGGTATTCGTAGGTATTTGTAGTTGAAGATCTCAAATTCTGGCTAACGTGTCAAATATACCTAATAATTACACAATATTTTTTGTTCCTTGCCCTCCATACAACAAACAGAACTAGCAATGTGCATTCTGCACGATCTGTATAGTATTACTTGTGTTTGTGGGACTATTTTGTTGTACTGTCCTTGCCATACAGAAATTCCTTTGGGAGTTATTACATTACAATAATTTCCAGCAGACACATGCCAAACATTACATCTTCAAAGAGGAATCAAACATGGCTGTTAAATTATAATAAACTATCTGTAATGAATTTAAGTCCAAACCCTGCCCAAAACATACATCTTACGCTTTACGTGTTTAAAGTTCTTGGATTGTAACAATTAATGAAATCCAATATGTTATAGAGTGCTTCTGTATCTTTATTTTCTATTCTGGTGTATTTTTTATATGACTGCAGTCTAAAAAGCTGTTTTTAACCATTTTGAGGTACTCCGAAATAATGTTTCTAAGTACAATATTTAGAAAACCAAAAACAAAAACAAGTATAGTTTTAAACATGTTTTCTTTTCATATATAAAGATATTGAACAAGCGTTTAGTAGTATTTCTTGAAAAAAACTTTCTCCAAATACACTGCAACAAAGTTCATGTGCCAGCTGTACAGGGCTATTAATCACATGACATAAAATGTGATCTAGTACACGCGGACATTCAGTGAGAAAATATGGTATTTTACACATCTGTAAGTATGTATACATTAATGCATATGATGACCAATTAATAAATGATAACTGAAATAGACATTCAGACTTTGAATCTCTTAGACATTGTTTTCTGATTCAAAACTACCAACTTGCTTAGAAATTAAAATAATTTTCTGTTATTATTTACTGGGGAGTTACCTCAGTCTTGCAAAAGTAATTCACCATCAGTGGTGTTAATGCTGGTTAGCAGTAATAGACAATGCCTCTCCATGTCTGAATTACTCATTTCATTAACAAGTAAAAACACTGATTGCTTACCTGTTAAAAGACACACTTCAGCTACCATAATGCAGCTGAACATATCTGCAATAACACTGCTCACCTGTCAGTTATTTGCACTTTTTGGAGATTGATACATTTCCTTAACTGATGATAAAGGTAGGTAGTTAACCACCACAACTTAAATACACAGAGAGCAAAAAACATTCTTGAGGGCCAATGAATTTACATTTACTTATCTCTAGAGATTACTTGAGAGCTTTCTATTTTAAGGTAAAAAACAATAAATATACCTTATTAAATATAAATGCATCTGTTTGAGAAAATTATGTTTCATTTTAACACAAACTTTGTAAGCATTCTCTCCACACAGATGAAAAGGCAAAAAAAAACATCATGTTTAATACCTTTATACAATATACAAAAAAATTTAGCTACAGTCCATTCAGTTAAATTTAGGACATTTTACGTATACCAGATGTGAAATTCTGTAGAATATTATAAGTCCTTTTTATATGATACATGAATGTTTTTACAAATTTACTAGCATTAATAAATTCTGAAATAAAAAAGTATTAAAAACATTGTGTAGAAATTTGGAGGAAAAAAACAGCGAAGTACAAGGACGTCTACATTTTTGAAACCAGAATACTGTATTATTTTTTATGTATAAATGTACAAGTAAAAAAAGTTTTCTTTAAAAATGGCCAGTCAAACTGTTGTATATTAAGTTATTTGATTTCAGACGAACACAATCAACTGTACAATATAACTGGCACATAGCTGATAAAAAAATTAGCAAATGTATTTTCTACATGTATTTTGCTATGTATTATAAGCATTTCTCAGGTTAGCTGGGAAGCACATGTGTGAGATAACACAAACTGTTTGAGAGTTTTAAAACCCCTGCAACACTTATAAAAATCATACTGTCAAATATTTACAACAATTATCATTGCTTGATTGACTGTCCTTTTCATTATATAATGTACAAAATGTAACTACAAACAAATGTTTGATTACATTAAACAACAAGGTTTATAAAAACTCACATGCAGATTCTTCAGAACTGAATCCAGCCACAAAAGCCAACAAGTGGAGTAAATTTTAATATTTTAATCTCAGGGGCAAGCCAATATCTCACCTTTGAGAGGAATTGGATAATGTCAATATTTTAGGAAACTTTAGTAGTTATTGTTTCTTAAATTTCACATACTAATAATAACCTAATGTAGTACAGGTTATGCTAAAATCTTATCAGAATGTCATCCCACGCTGAAACACAATTACTCCAGTTTGTGGAAACCAACAATTGCGAGGAACATAGTCAAGGGCACTTACAAGCTAAATTTCACAACTTTACTTTGTTTTCAATTAATAACAGCCCAACATTTGTTTCTACAACATATTTCTTGAATAACAAACACTGGCAGATACGTACTTATAACAACTGAAAACACACACAACACAAATATGGGCAACAAGATTGTAAAAATACTCCAAAACATTATTTTACATTGCCAGAAATATTTTGAACTGAAGGAATATTGTAAGTTTTCTAAACTTACAGATTAATGCAAAATATGTTGAAATTGAAACTACAAAAACCATAATTACTGTGGTTATATGAGCATTATGTAATGCGTAACAAGAATTACCAAAATAAATAAAAACAGAAACTTTGAGTTACAGTACAGTCCGAAATTTTTATGCTCTCAGCAAATAATTAACTTTAATTTAATAAAAACAATACTTAAGAATTTTAAAACAAGAACACTTATTTTAATTAAATTTCAAGCTTCACCAACAATTTTTGGTGAAAATTCTCCTGGTTTATATGTTAAACAGTAATCTTATTTCATATAAAAAGAAAAAAAAACACACAGAACCAGTACAAACAATGTAGAAAATTTCCAACACTATTCAGCCAAATATACTGTTCCATAAATAAAAAATACTTCTATATAATTGTTATGCGTCCTGCCTGGTTATTAAGTAAGGGTTCTGCTCTAGTTAAATTTATTACTGAAAATATTATATGAGCTAGCTAACCTCTACATGACAAGATGAACAAGAATAGTTCAATTTATATCCTATGCACTATGGCAAAACATCATAATCATAGTATATTTGTGTTCTTAGTTGTTGCATTTGGGATGTCACAAAGTATGTTACTCTATTGTAACTGACATGACTAACCAAAACTTAATTATGTAATTTAGCTTTTGCAACAAGTAAACCATTATGAATCATTTACAAAACACAATGTAAATTACTGATGTGTGATTCTACCATGCTGAAATAAATTCCAGGATGAAACATATATTAATTGTTCCATCATGTTAGTATGGTGGCAATGACAATGTACAGTAATTGGTATCATACCAATTCACATAACAATGAAAACATCTTGAATATGAATATGGCTATTAAAGATATATATCTCATAATTAGTAGTACAAAATTACTTTTTAACATGCAGGGATGGATGCTTCACAGTACTTTTTTCTACAAACACTAAACACCTACTACATACAAAAATGCACATTTCCATTGAATGTAGTTACCTCCTATGCAATGCTAGTTGTTTGTGAAAAATAACACTACAGACAGAACCACAATACTAATAAGAAAAATTGTTATAATAAATACACAATGAAGACCAAACAATATAACAATAGCACTCTTCAAAATGCTGGTAAACATTTAAATGTTTTTAGTTAATTTGCTGCACTAATTGACTTGCCATGTACCAAGTAATTATAAAAAAATTCTTTTACTTCAAGTTATGCACTGTCTAGAAAATCTAAGTTCCAGTACACATTATTGCAGCAGGACAACTATGTCATTGCTGAGAAAGTTCAGAATCTGAACTTCCTTCTAGTTTAATGCTTCCACCTCCAGACCGTTCATCATCCTCAAACTCATCTTCTTGACTGCTACCATCACTATCTTCTGAACTCAACAAGGAGGAATCTAGGAAAACAAAACAACATGTTAGCACAGAATAATTATAAAATTCTGTAATTTCTTTGCTGTGTATATATATCATCTTATGATAAAATTAAATGAGTGAACAATTCGGACAGTTCACCTCAAAAACACATCTAGTACCTTATCTTTCTAGCAAAATTGGACAGTGTCATGCATCAATAGACTATGCATCAATAGTTATTATTAATAAAGATTCTAAACACCCCAGACTTACACCTATCCTGTTGTTACAAATACAAGATTTATAGGACTAAAATACTTAACTACTAAAATATTTTTGTCTTGCTACTTTGGTGACTTTTCCTGGTTAATAGTCCATAACTTTAAAACACAAATGCTACTTGTGGCTGTTATCAGTATACATGTAGAGAGCAGTAAAAGAGCCCCCAAAAGTACGCCAGATAGTCCAACAGAAGCTTTGAGACTAGTGGGTGGCTAGGCATCAAAAAGTTATTGCGTAGCAGGATATTAGCTCAGTGGTCCTCAACATTCCGACAGCATCTGCATGCTTCTTCATCTGTTTTTCTGGGTAGGATGTGTGATTCCCCACTAGAGTTTCTTTCTGGCAGAACCCATTCCCCATGTAAACGTAAGTCCACACCAAAAAGTAGATGGCTTAGGCTGCACCAAAGATTTCCGTTCTATCTCTTTCTGAGTGTGAACAGGATGGTCAGGATCTGCTCGTCCCACTTGGTAACAAAGATGCAACCATTTTTTGATCTCTTAGTTATGTAATTCTGTAGGGTTTGTCTGTGAATGAGGTAGGGCAATGATCTGGAAGCTTACCAGGCTTAACCGGTAAGCTGTGTGCAACTGTCTGTCAGAACATTCTTTGGGTAATCTCAGTGTGCTAACGCTTCCTGCATTATGATACTAGTGATTTTCAGAATTTCTGCTGTTCTCATTTGGAATGCCTCTACCCACTGAGAGAACAAATCGGTTACTACAACCAAGAAACAACTTCTACCGTGAGGCCGAAATGTACTGTTCGACATCGGTTCTCATGCACTTCCAGGTGTAACACTTCTGGATGGCTCATAGAGTTTCTATCATTCTGGGTGGCCAGCCAAGTCACTATCAGAGTACGTATTCCCGCAGTACCTCTTGTCGTAGGACCAGGGGGACGAAAAGTTGTGGGCTAGTTCCATTTTCTGGCCAATGTGCTAGGCCACAGGAGTGCAGTCTGTGCATTTATCTCTTACGGTTTGGTCCTCTGTAGTTTCGGACTAGAGATGTTATAGGTTTCTGACCAGGGCAATGACCTCGGGATGGCACTGTTGCTCTTCATGTATTCTTTGGCTAAGGCCTTGGGATGGGAGCTCGAGATGTTGGGGTTGCATTGTTCTGGTATGCCGTTACTTGGCATTAGTGATGGCCCAAGTGTCCTTTCCATGTCTAGGCAGTTTGGATCTACTGTTTTTTTTTTTACATGGGTGCTCACGACAGTGCGTTGGAGAACTGATTCTTCTGCTTGGGACAATGTTCCACTGAAAAATCAAACTCCTGGAGCAACAGAGTCAATGGAGCAATTTTCACTGTAATTAATTTCATGGAAGCCAGCCATGTTGTAGCAATTTGTATATGTGATTTTAATGTTTGCAAAGAGCATTAATTTCCACTCAAGATACAAGCAGTGCTTTTAAAAAGTGTTTAGTTGGAGACAAATAACCATTATCATGATTTTGCAACCAATATGTTGCAGCTGCACGAAATTGCACTGCACTGCACTGCATTGCATGGCTTTAGTGTGTGAAGTTTTTACACTTCCTGAAGTAGATCCCGGCTATGTCAGAAATATTTCCTTAAGTGACCAGACAGACAATAGAAACACATTCTTAGAATACATGCTTATTTTAGAAAATAATTTCTGCAGATTTTAGCCTCCTTATTACAACACTGAATAGCACTGCTGTGTATAAATTTTTTGTTAAACTTAATTTACGCTACAGTAACAGTAGCAAACACGACCTAACTTACGTTACTATGGCTAGTACGTGAGTCAACATGTTATCGGCCTAGTTGTATAGTGTATATCTTTTTGGACGTAAAACACACAATAGCATGGCCAAACTTGTGAGTGCTTCTCTTTCTTACCTTATGCAGTATTTAACCAATTTCCCCTCGCTCAAACTTGCACAGACATCTGCCTGTTACAGTACAGACATTAGAAAATTTTTGTTTCAGTGTAAGAAAGAGCTCTACACCCTTGTTTTCCCCTTGGCTCTGTCCATATATCTGAGAAGTAAGCTGAGATTCTGGTACGGCTGCTGAAATGCTCTTGGAATAATTCTTTTAAGTTCTTCCAGCTAATGAATAGCCCATTACAGGTTTTCCACCACAGTGTGGCTTCTCCCTGGTGTAATAGTCTGATAATGGCTGTTCACCCTGACTTGAGTCGCATTAATATTTGGAGAGTGTGTTCCCATTCGTCAGCATACTGTCTTGGGTATTCATTATTCAACCCATAAAATGCATAAGGAGTGGTAGGCGAGGGCTCAGTGAAGTTTGTAATCTCTACGCAATGGTAGCTGCATTCAAATAACATTAGAGGGTAGTCTCAATGGCAGGACCGGCATGTGGTGAGGACTACCGCTGTACACAGGTAGTCTGTGACAAAACATCATTTGGGTGTGTTGGTGTGAATAGGCATGACTGGCCCACAAATTGCAGATCTTTGTGATCCCAAGCAGTGTCATCCCAGGCATCAATTGCAGTAGGTGACTTGACATGGGATGCAGGCCCTGGCATGTTTTCCTCCTCATCAGTACTTGAGGTGTGCGATTGTCATGGAAGGTGGTGCTGACTGCACTCCAGGAAGAGGGATTCACAGCGTGGCTGGTTCTAGAGTTAGTGGTGGGTCCTGGCATTTAATTAATGCCTTCTGGTCCCATGTTGGGCATCAAACTGACACATCATAGTGATAGCTCATATTGGTATTCGTCTGAAGACAGGGGGCAGAGTGCCAGGTTACACTGCTCTTCAAGATATTGCACTCATAACTACCTAAACTGGTGCAGGAGAAGGGTGGACAGTGGTTGGTGAACAGATGCCTCCAAGGAGGAACAATTTAACACCAGAGTTGGGAGGGAGAAGGAATTACACACAGCTGTCTGGCTGGAAGCAATGTTGGAACAGCTACCTAGACCATGAACATGAGACACAAAAAGGGGTAATGACTAACAATTGTAAACAGATATATATTCGGAGGAAGTACCTCCACCTCGAACTGACATCAACAAGTTTGGCTGATGAATAACGAAATACATTTTACAAACAGTTCTACATACAACTTATATTGGTTTACAAAGGAATGCACGTTAACATGAATCACAGCAATCATTAAGAAGTATGTAAATGATTTACAAGAATGACCACTACATTAAAAATTTCTAAAATAATGATGGTTTAAAATACTTTACAGTCTTTATTAAGTCACTCTGCCATCTTGAATGCTTAACAGGCTGCAAATCAGAGTGGAAACTAGAGAAATCATAAGGTAACACATGCCATCATCTTGGGTTAATAAACACAGATGAAGGAATTACTTATATGCATGCCCTGGCATGTCTATACACACACATATGTGCACATACGCACATGTGCACACGTACATAAACACGCACAAAATTGTCTCGAAACACTGACCAATCCAAAATGCAGTTCAGATCCATGTTGGGTCCCAGGGTGGCTACAAATATCTGGGAATATAATTCCCTGACTTTTCCCACCCAAATTGAAAATTTTCCTTGACCTAATAAATTTTTTTAAACCCAACTTTTTATGCTTTATAAAATAAATCATTTTTTTTCTTTGTCCAATTCAATGCACTTTGCACATAGTACAATTTTTAATGTACTACTAATATAATATTTGTGTTGTTTCAAAACCATTCTTGTAACGGGGCAAATTAAAAATCAAATAAATATTATGGATAAACGCCACAGCAGCAAACTGTGAGTCAAAGAAAACCAGACAGTAAACAACCAAAAGCATCCTTTTGCTTGTCTGCTTGTATTGTCCGGTTTTGTGTGACAAACCATTTGCTGCAATTATGTATGTCCAAAATACTTCTACGATTTGTAATATTTGCATGAAAAATACATGCCTCAGAAAACACTGTTTGCATAGTAAACACACCAACCACATAATTTGTGTGCTCTATTTTTGCAAGTTTATTAAGTATGCCTAAAATAGAATAAAAATTAGAACTGAAAGTTACAACTCTTAAGTACATTTTGACTGTAAAAAATTTACAGTAATACCTAACTTATGGCTTCTCACAATCGACAAATTAAAAAGCCTACTACATGAATAAAATATTTGTGTAAAAACTTCTTACCTCAGGAGAAACAGATTCATTACATAGTTTACACAATATAAACAATATACTTTACGTACTCTAATCCTGCACGTTGAAATAAAATAATTAAATCAAAATTACAACAGACAGTTGCAACTAAAGTAATTCATTTAAATTGATGTCAAAAATTCAGAGTAATACAATTGTTACATTGGGAAATTAAATTTACAATTTCATGTAGTACACAATTAAATTATGTGTGGAGAAAATTCTCATCCCATAATAAACATATTTAATGATTACATACTACCAACAGTCAAAAAGCCAAGTACAGTCAACCCTCGTTTTATCGAACCTCCATTCAGCAGACTTCCTATTTAACGGACAAAACCTGGCGATACAAAATTATTCCGTCAGGTCTACTTATCACATGCAGCACAAGACCTACCTGGTTATTGTGCTTTGGTGAGTGACATCAAGTGTGCATGGATAGCTGTGTAAAACGGTAGACAGAGCTATTTTTAATCGCGCATCGGTGTACGTACCGTGTCCGGGCAAGAATGACTGTCTACCTGAATTTTTTACGAAACTGTAAGGTCAACAGCGCAATACCTACCTGGTTATTGTGCTTTGGTAAGTGACATCTGGCATGCGCACAGATAGCCACGTTAACACGGTAAGCAGAGCTAGTCGCTCATCGGTGTTTTGACATGTCCAGACAAGAACGACTGTTGTGTCTACTTGAATTTTTTACGCAGTTGATGTACGTGCGCGATAAAGATTATGCATTTTTAAAAATGAAATGGCGTCTGCAACAGGACAGAAAAGAAATCGAGTAACTTTGACATCAAGCAAAAATTTTGAACTAATATAATAGTTAAGAGGCCGGTGTTTCGGTAGCCAAGTTGTGTGATGATTATGGTGTCACGAAACAAACTATGTTGGACATTCGTAAAGCAAAAAACTAGTTAAAGAGTTATGTGTTAAAAAATGATGTTGAACAAAAAAATTGGCACTGTTGGCCCAGGAAACACGTGAAACTTGCTACTGCATCTTCACACGACGAGGCAGTGTATGTTTAACAGCGCTCGTGTGGTGTAAATGTGCGAGGTATAGAGATAAAATCTGCTGCGGACAAACTAGCACAACACATTCCTTTCTCACGCTCAGCATGTCCGTCTCTTGCCCTTCAGAAATTCTCATGGACGGCGGCTAGATTATTATCTCACAACGGAGTCGCGATGCAAACAGCGGTAGTTTAGATGGAAATTTTTTTTTGTTATATATTTAGTAAATAAACACTTTACTTTGAAACACAAAGCAGTAGCTCAAGTTCACGTGTCACATGTTAACACGTAATGTAACATGAAACCAAGCTGATAGCAAGCTCCCTCCTGTCCCTCTCCTTCTACCCTTCCCCTGCCCACCACCCTTGGTTACCTCAATGAGCAGACAAAGGCACGTGCTTATCTTTCTACTCCCGCCAGTCAGCACAAACCTTCCCCCTCGTACACTTCCAGTGATTTGACCACTACAAACACGTTGGTTTACTACACGTATCATACTGCTATAAAGATATTGGCTTGTCTATTTTCGTGTGCCGGTTTTGGTACTTTGCGATTTGCCGGACATCTGATTTACCGGACCACACCTACCCCCAAATAGTCCGGTAAACCGAGGGTTTACTTTACTATACAAGATTACACAAAAAAAATTCCTTGGAAAAATTGCATGGGAGGATACAAAAGATAGCTGTATCATTTTACAAGCCGGTAGCAGCTTTTCACACTAACGGAGTATAGCGCCCGTAAAAAAAAAACGCCGACATGTTATCAGCATTCAGCATCAGAAGGAAGCATCAGGGAGAGGGGGGTCTAAGAGAGAGCCAAGAGATGGTCACATTATCAGCCTTCCGCATCAGCAGGAAGCGTCGAGCAGTAAACAACTGAATAGATTACGGATAAAAGGGGCGTATGTGACGCAGCGGGTCCAGCTACTTATGGCTTTCTTCCCCGGGATTATGGTACCGAAATGCCCGATGAAAGGCACCAGACGCGTCTTCACGATTGCCAGTCCGCGCTACTCCATTCATGTAGGCCCCATTTTAACTGATTTTAACTATTGCTTTTCGATTTCCGAAAAAGGAGATGGGGCGGGGAATTTTCCCTGACTATTCCCTGACTTTTTCAGACCACTAAAATTCCCTGACTATTCCCGGTTTTCCCGCCCTGTCGCCACCCTGGGTCCTACCTGCCATTGCTAGTCTGGCTGGAAGTGATCTCTTCTGTGTAAATGTTTCATTTGCATTGGAAGTGTACTAGTCTTAACCAATTTGTGTTGGGAGAGGGTAGAAAAAGTTCACATTCCTTAAAACAGTTAAACTGTTGCTATTACTAACCATAATTTACTCTCCAGAAGAGTTTCAATACCTACGTAAAATATTCAAGGTGACATTGAATAAGTGTTAAAAATCAACAGGGGTGGTAGATGAGGTAAAATGGAACATATTTTATCAAGGTACCCACATCCAAGAATACCGCCTTATACCCAAACATTACGTTACCTTCACATGCCTGGCATGTTGTGTGAAGGTATGTGCATTTGTACCACCCACTTTGATGCACATCTACTACATCTGTTCACAGTATGTTTTATGCTTGCAGCATTGATAGTTGCAGTAGCACAGGAACCATGAAAGGCTACATGTTTGTCCATCTCATGCACATTAATTTAGTTTATGGGGTAGTTGATGGTAATGGCAGAGAAGCATACACAATACTGCCAGATGTTCCTTTATAGATGGCAAAGCACCCTGCACACACAATGTTTGTATACATTGATCTCCATTTACAGGAAACAGGTTCACTATGCATCAGGAAGTTAGAAAGTGGAGCAAGAAGGACTGTACATACACCAAACTTTGATGAAGACGTGTTGGAATGAGTTCAGGAAACACCATCTACCAGCACACAGATGATGGCACATGCGATGCACATCAATTGACATTCTGTTGCACAAGTTTTAAAGGAACGAGTACTTCAACAGTACTATGTATGGAAGGGTAAAGTATTATTTTTAACCATCTGAAAATTTTTTAAAGATTATACAGATTTTTTTATTTTATCATTTTTAATTTTTTTCCCAGGTGAATGCGTTTAGTCATGATGGCGTAGGAGAGTGAAGAAGGAAGTGTTTTTCCTTTTCTTCCTTTTCTTCTTCTTCTTCTTCTTCTTCTTCTTCTTCTTCTTCTTCTTCTTCTTCTTCCTCCTTCAACATTTCAAACAATCAGCTAGACTTTTTATTGTGTGTTTGCATAAATATAAACCAAATTGAATAAAGGCAGTACAGGAAGCAGACTTACTTACCTGGACTTGAGGAATTCTGCATATCGTTGTTGCGGCAGTGCAAACAAGAACCACACTTCCTACAGCATGTACTGGTTACAGATGAGAGCTGCTTCATCAGGGATGGCTTGTTCAATACTCATAACACTCATGTATGGGCCGAGGAACACAGCCACAAGACTTATCCAACCATAAATCAACAGAGATTTCCAGTAAACGTCTGGTCTGGGATAATAAATGACTGTTTGACAGGGCCACACAATTAGCCATAATGCCATAAGGATACAGCCTACCTAATGTGAAAACCCCTTTCTTGCCACATAGCCTACTACCCCTGTTCATTTGTATCGCCATTTTCGGGTATAAGGAAGCATTTTCAGACATGAGTACACTGATAAAATATGTTCCATTATATCTCATCTACCACCCCTACCAATTTGAATCACTATAAAACTTAATCATTGTCTGTATTTATTTGCTTAGACATACTCCATTGCGAAATAAATGACTGTCAAAAGAAAACTAAAAATAAGACAAAATCAAAAATAAGCGGAGTATGCTTTAGTCAACAGGATACATACACAACATAAAATTCCAAAAAATGGAATCAGGTCAAATAAAACAAGGAACAAACAGATAATAAATATGAAAAAAAATTGAATAAGAAACCAAAGTTAACATGCGACACAATGATGAGACGAAACAAAAATACAGTAGATATCAGACACGAACAGAAATACAACAAATAACACAACAATGAGGCAAAACAAAACACAAAGATATCAGACACAAACTGAAAAAACAACATACAACACAAATGATGAGACGAAACAAAAAGTAGTTTTCCAGACAGTCAGTATTAACGACGTTTCGGGAACTGGAATCTGTTTCCATCATCGAGCAGACACACAGGGTTCAGGAACATGAGTGTGACTGATCAGACTGGGAAAACCATGGGTTTATACAGGGTAAGCTCCTTATCCTGCTCAGCCAATGAAAGATGAGCTGTCTCCTGATTGGTCACGTAGCACAGATTAACTCTGATTGGTTGTGGTGGGTTGAGTGTTTGTTTTTGTTTTGTACTGTGAATTTGAAAACAAACACTCATTTATTTTGCAATAGAGTATTTCCAAGCAAATAAATACAGCCATGAACTCCCATTGCTAAGTTCTTTCAAAGATCTTAATCATTGTCAACCTGTTTCCATACAGCAATGGGAACTTATTTCAAATGAGTACACATGAAACCAAATTATACAAATTACTTACAATATAATGTTAAATAAGACAAATACTTTAATAATTATTATTTAAGCTGTGTGCAGTACTAAAATTATTAATAAATGGACACTGAGCTGACGACTCTTATGTTGGTAGACTAAAGGTAATTTTGATGTGATGGGTACTGTGTACACTCCTTGTTCAAGTCAGGAGCATGCTCACACATATATCCACGTACTCTTGAATAGAAGGAAACTATTGTTTTGTGGTGTTTACTTGGTTCTGCAATCTGGTACAATATATGCATTCAGTTACTATGTGCCTTGTTGCTACACCATCTTCAATGTTCTCAGGCTCACACGTTTCAGAAAAAAAAAACAAAATATAACAAACAGCAAAATGCTTCCCTGAATGGAGAAAACTTAAAGAAAAGCTAACACTATTCTTCACGCCATGATCACATGGTATTACGATCTGAATGCCTGTGTTGGCGGCACCATGAAAATTTATACTTGTTTATAGTATGGAAATCTTGGCAAAAGAAACAGTGTGTGCGAGGGAGTAAAGCCAAAATAAGATGGTTCTGGTGCCGAAAATTTACAAAGATCAGATATAGCAAGAAAAAAGTTAATCTCCATTGCGTGCTAACAAAACTGGCAGTAAAGAACACAGACAAAAAACTGGAGTGAGTGTTGTTCTTGCTGGTCACATGTTGCGTGCATGGGTAGGCTAGCAATGCACAATGGGTGAAGTGAAATTTACAGTTTAAAATTGTAACTAAATAACTAGGTAAATATTACATGTGCTCAGCCAATGCCTTACATGCACATTACGTGAGGGCAATGAAAATGGTTGCTAATTACATTTCTAATTAAACTGGTCAGCAAAAACAAAAATCCACAATGGTCATAAGGTTGCTGTCCTGTCATTGATTATTTATTACTTTGCCTACATATAACCTGTAAACACACAAACAAACACAACCCATGTAATATTCAGCATGACAATGACATGAATGAATGGGCCTGTCCAGCACAGCGCTAGTACCACACAGAAATTCTGTGCCTCTGCTGATAGCACATGGTTCCACACAAAAATATCATCTCCCCTTTCCAATGTAGACTGTGGCCGGTGCAGTCTTCAGCGTAATTCAGCATGTACATGCCTCCTGCCTTCTGGCTGCCTCCTCTACGTGCTCCGTTGAGCGTAGTGTCATTTCTTCGCATATGCGCTCCTCCTTTCCTTCTCTTCCTGGCTCCTTCCGTCATGCTAGCTGTCGTCCCAAAACAAGTTCTGCCTGCATCGCCCCCATTGCCTTGTGTGTACGTCATCATAGAAAAGTGCTATCGCGATGCGGGCGTACCATTGTTGATGGTCTTGCTCTAAGGCTATACAAAGTAAATTTTATCATTTCTTGGTTTTTACACTCAACTGGTATCACACTGGTGTGGTATAGTCAAGTAGTCAGCATCCGTATTTGTAGAGTCCGGCACCACTATTTCTACGTCCACCCTACAAACTATTTACCATTGTCCGACAAGATGGATCTTGGGTAACCCCATAGCGGAAAATAATCCATCTCTAGCACTGCACATATTGTGTTCACAGCGACATTTACAAGAAACACCTTCACCCATCGACTCATCAGATGTCATCACTATCAAAAATATTCTCCCCTTCAGTGTCCAGGGATACGGGCCCATTACATCAATGGCCAAATTCTGGAACACATCTTCTGGATAGTGTGGGTGCTGCTGTTCCGTGACCTCAGTCCTTCAGGCTTTTACGTGTCTGGCAGTGTTCACTAATGTGCACATACATCCTCATGTCCACAGCTATTCGTGGCCAATGGAAATACTCACTCATGTGCTGCCTCGTCTGGGGGTACATATGTCCGGCACACATCTGGTTCTCTTGGGATCGTGCTTGTTGCTGCGTTCCTTCCTTGTACCCCTCACCCAGTTTCACTGCCATAGTCTACAATATTAGTGTTCTCCTAACTTTGAGCCGTTAATGGCCCAATATACTCTCTACTCAGCCGAAGGCCTAAAAAAAAACAAACACTCCGAAGGCTTAACCCCACGGAAAAGCCCACACAAACAGGGCAAGACTCGGCAACACTCCTACCTATCCTTATAGATGTAGGTTGTAAGGTTAGGTAACTGCATTCTTGAACAAAGAAAAACTCGGGAAAAATCACTTATCACCACTTTATATTCAGGTACTTTTCTTTACATATACAAGCCGTTACAATGTTAAGCCTATATCCAAATGGGTGCTAAATGCACACAGTTCAATTTTACACTCTCAAATCCTGTCAACTGCCCACCACATACCAATAAAGGGCCAGATAATTATCACAATTATGACATCAAACGCATCGGGTTTTCCACCACCAAACCATAACACTCATAACATTCCTAAAGGGTTAGTTAGTCTCCAACAATTTCCGGGAAATCAGAAGATCATAGAGACAATCTCCTTGTCTCATGGCGACCTTTAGTTATAATCAGCTCATCGGACCGCGCAATTTCAGGCACCTTGACATAATTTTGCCGTTATGCGGCTCTCCCGGCCTCGTTGACGGCTCCGCTTGGCACACAGGAAAAGGAGGGAATCTAAAGTCTGCTATTTTGCCCTAGTTGGATGGACCTTCAGGGCGACGATTCGGGTCGGCTCAGAAGCAAGCAAGGGAGACTCACCCATTTCTCGTCGAAATTGTAGTCAATTATGCGGACTCACCACACGGCCGCAACGTCCCACGGCATTGCACTTTCCCACCTTGGGAAACGAAGCAGAGCGCACACAGGAAGTTCTGCTTACCGTCCAGCAACACTCGTTAATCCCTTTTTCAAACTGAGGGTGGCTTCCCCTCACCGACCCTTCCTAGTCCACGCCCGACACAAGAGTGAGCTTCATTG
>PNEQ01048016.1:6281-29514 GCA_003012365.1 Medauroidea extradentata
TTTTTTTTTTTTTTTTTCGGAGTTCCATCAGTCTAAGAAAATTTATTTTAGCCATTTTGAGAGGCCCGAAAATCATGTTTCTAACAGGCGTGCTGAAATGTTAAAATTATAGAAGTGTAGTTTGAAGTGCGTGGTCATTTCGTAGACAAACGTAATATGAACAAGTTAAGCGGCTACGCGTAAAAAAGAACACGCGAGACACTCTACACCATCCATGCGCCAGGCGAGGACTTCTCTTAGGCATTCTTCACGATAGAGGGGTCGTGGTGGTCGAGGGGTCTGACCTCTCGCCTCCCAACAAGGCGATCCGGGTTCGATTCCTGGCGGGTTCGGGCCCCGGATAAATCGCGTGTGGGGATTGTGCCGGACGATGCCGTTGGTCGGCGGGTTTTCTCGGGGATCTCCCGTTTCCCCCCGCCCTTTCATTCCGGCACCGCTCCAAACTCACCTCATGTCACACTTCACCAGCGCTAATGACCTCGATGTTGAGCGCTGACCAAAATATATCATTCACTCACTCACTTCACGATAGCTTTGTCTGCTTATGTATTTGTGCCATACCCGTCTATAGTGTACGGCTGCGGCCTACGATGTGGCAATCCTGCCAAGAAGGGTTGTTTCCATGATTCGTTTATCTGCCCTTCATACAAATGAATCACGGAAAGTCATTACCGTTGGAGAATTAAAAGTCAAAGTAATTGATTTTTGGTGAAAAAGATTTTGCATCAACTTGTTTCAATGCGTTACGTGCATGTCTGCAGCTTTGCTTCATTGTTATTGGCAGTGACGTTGTGCAGAGGCGTCACTTATTTTACTGTGCCAACCAGGACAAAGTTACTGTAATACCACACGTCTGTGATTGGCTGGTAGAGCCCAAGACGCTGGAAGTTGAAAACATCAAATCACTGACCATGAATCATGTAAGGCAAGGTAATTGGACTTTACGTATCGTCGACAGCAAGTTCATTTAGACGGTGTCACACAACTTGGTACAATGACAAGAGCTGGAAGAAAAATCGGCCGTGGCTTTTGTTAAAGGAACTATCCCAGCATTCGCTTGGAGCGATTTCGGGAAACAATAGAAAACTGATATCAGGATTGCCGGAGCCTGGGATCGAAGCCGGGTCCTCCCGAATGCGAGTCCAACGTGCTACCGTTGCGCCACCTCGCTCGGTATCGTCACAGACTAAATAGTAATACAGACGTGAAATGACGTGGCGGCTCGTTTGATATAGGCGAACTTGGCCGCTTATTGGCTGCCCGAGGCTGTAGACTCCAGCCCCGTGTCTGTTTGGCTCCTGCATGTCACTACAGATTTCCTATTGGCCTGGCTGCCGACTAGCAGAGCAGCTGCCTCACGCTGATTTTGCTGGCGTGTGTGACTGAGTTCGCCTTCCTGCCGACTATTTCACTTCTGTATTCCTAAATATTCTGTGGTACCGTGTAGCAGAGCTGCACATAAAGCATTGAAACAAGTTGCGGCTAATTTCTTTTTACCAAAAATCAGTGGCTTAATGTATGACATAGTTTAGAATGTTTAGGTTTACGGCCGCATTACTTTGACAATGCAATATGAGTGGCACGACCGTACATGACGTTGCCTGCTAATTAACTATAAATTTCAAAGCAAAGATATATATTTATATATATATTATTTAGAAAATAATTTCCTATAGTAAATTTTTTCACTAATATGAAATTAGTTTTGTGGGATTAAATGTTGAAAAATTTTATAGTTAAATCCTTTCCAAATGAAACAGATTCCTATCGAAGACATTGATCTCTGATAATAGCAGGGCCTACATATAATGTATTCCGCGTGCGGAAATTACAGGGGTGTTGTGACGATGCCCGCCACTTGGGGGCGTGTATTGTCGGCGTTCTTCGGTGATCCAGCAATTCGCAGGGCGAGGGGTGTGTGGGTAGTCCCCTCTTTTTTTCTGTTCCTCCCACATACATCTTGGAAATGAATGCGGCGGCGGAAGACTTCCTTTCTGGTAGATATGATGATTGCGGATGGACACAGTGCACACCAGCCCAGTGGGAGATATATAGGGCAACGCTCACCTGGCGAAGAAGGCTGTTAATGATGTATGGGGATGGGTTTAACTTGGGGCTTAAAATATATGTGTTTATTATGGCCTCTTTACAGCCTTGAATTTTCTATGGGTTTAGAGTTTTTATATAATACATGAGTAGAGACATGCAAAATTCGCGTTATTTTCTGACAGCTGACTAGACTCCAAGTGACTATAGGCTCGTTCGACGTCTCCCGCTGGCCGATATTGCCGTGACTTGCCGCGGAGATTGCTTACATAGTAGAGAGGCCAATCTCTGTAAAGACGTAACACACGTAAATGCCAACATACAAAAGTTCGTGGCCAATTGAATCGCATATTGTGCTCTGTTATGTATAGGAAAGTGAAGTTTAGTCTGCTACCAAATTATAACACGAATTTTGCATGTCTCTATACATGAGTGATTTCAGTGAAATTGTGAGTCTCTTTTCACGTTGTTTCTGGCATTCCGGTATTTTCTATCTTATAGTGTTTTATTTATATTGCTGTGCTTGGGCACAAGTCTTTCTATGTCTAGGATAATCGTATGGTAATGCCAAATGGCTCAAGGAAGGAATGGGTATGATAGCACGGGGTCGAGTTGAAGGTTAGCTCCAGAGGGAAACCTCGCCTAGGTGTTGGCTTGTAGCTCTATTCCGTGGCAGTAAATGCGGTTATTGAGCCATTATGAGAATCCGGCACTTCAGTCTCATAAGTTCGGTTCTGATTTGTCCCTTCAGGCTACTGTCTTTTACATTCTGAACACTGTGAAGTGAGCACTTTTGCAGACCGTGTTGTCAAGAATAATTATAAAAAATATATTTTATTTTGGCCTCGGATATTAACGTTTGTATATACTGTGGATTCCAATAAATTTGTTTATTGCTTACGCTACAACGTTTAAAGTAACAAGTGGCAGAAATATACAAATTGACTGAAAGGTAGAGAGTGAAAAATCGCGAAAATCTTTTGTGTTTTGGTGGGTATCCTCCAAAGTGCTCTAGCATGTTGCGCCTTACACGATTTGACGATGATAGCTTGAGACGGTTCTGGTGAGAGAGAGAGAGAGAGAGAGAGAGAGAGAGAGAGAGAGATTTTGGACAGCGCTTAACATCGAGGTCTTCAGCGATGGTGAGGGCTGGCATGAGGCGAGTATGGAGCGGCGCCGGAATGAAAGGGCGGGAGAAACGGGAGGTCCTCGAGAAAACCCGCCGACTAGTGGCAACGTCCGGCACGATTCCCACATGCGGAAATCCTAGAACCGACCCCGCCAGGAATCGAACCCGGATCGCCTTGGTGGGAGGCGAGAGGTCTGACCTCTCGACCATCGCAGCCCCCACTGTTCAAGTGATACAGGCGAATAACAAATTATCATTGTCGATTGTACCAGGATCTTGTTGGCCCGATTAAACGTAAAAACACGAATAACGGAATAAGGACATCGGGCATGCGGATACTGCATTGGAATGTAGCAAACAGTCCACTTGTTCAGCGATATTCAAAGGAAAAAAGTCACAAGTACATCAAATGTACTCAATTTATCGTGAGTAGTCTATATACACTGTGTTACACTGCTATTTTAGTATTAACAAGTGTTGGAAAGCTACGAAATGGCTGAAAGGATAAAATGACGAGGATTTCAAAAAAGATGTTCAACTGACCGTGAAGAATGTACAAATAAAAGTTAAAGTTGGTGGCCCGTCTTTCCACAGGATCGTACAAACCATTGTTACTATTGCTGCAACCTGCTGGGATTGGATCTCAGCAGGGGCCAGGGAAGAGAAATGACCTTGGCCGTCATCGCGGCCCTGACTTTCTGCTATTCACTTGTTTCACAATAGCGAGGTCTCACGCTAGCAGTTGGTGAAATCTATGAGAATCATGTTTTATTTTATTTTTACCTGTCTTTTTTTTACTTCTTGTCTGCCCCGTCACGGGTATACTTCTGCTAAACTAATCGGAATACAGGCACGGTAATTATAAAAATGTTGTGATTCGCCTGCACGTTAAAATAGCCATCAAATATAACCCAGCCATAAATAAATAGTGGTATTATGACTATTGACTAGGGGTGCTGATTCGTCACGGGGAAAGTTAATTGTTTGGTAAGATTCAACGTAATTTATTCCTTTCTGGCACTTTTCTTCCGTTACTGGCAAATCACTATTTGACAGGGCCAATGCTTATTATGGTGCGTAAGGATTGAACGTCTGAGATTCGTCTGTAAACAGCTATTCCGTGCTACCATAACTGTCATCCAATCACAAGGAGCAGAGCGCTACACTGATTTGAAGAATATGCTGGCAAAAGAGCATCGCTATTTCCCGCCATTTTTAATTATAACATTTAGTTTTTATAACAAAGTTTTTCTAACGGTTGTATTTTGACATTTTAATGCGAAATTTATAGCCCTGGAAAAAATGCAGGAAACTTTCAGCTTTGCCCAACATTGAGCTCGAAATATAAGTAGCACAGACAGTAATCTTCTGAACAAGTTTATCATATGACGGTTATGATCCCAGCAATAAATGCCCATGGTTTTAAAGGAACGTAAAATTTCGGGAATACATTGTAGAACAAATTTAAACGTATGTACATTGTAGGCTCGGAATGTGGGTCATTTTAGGCAGATGTGTAGCCAAAGGGAGTCCTTGGGAGTCCAGAACACTACCTAACCTTATGGAAACTACTTAAATAGCACTTGAAAATCAAAATTTTACCTTGGGGAGGACCTCTGGACCCCCCGCTTTATTGAGGGAATCGGTGTTACTTTATAACATTTTCAGGTTCGGGACTCCCCAAGACACAATTTCTGGCTACGGCCATATTTTACAAAGAATCCTGTGACGATGACAAAGAAGCCTTAGCGCGTACGAGGAGCCCAGCAGTCGAGGAGCCCAGCAGTCGAGAAGCCCCGCACCAATGCCGAGTGAAAGAATGTCCTGCAGAGCTACAGGCTGCTGATGGCTGGCCACGGAGCATTGTTGTAGCTGATTGGCTCCCAGTGCGCGTCCCAAAGTACGTGCCAACCGCGCTCCACTACTACCTCGGCGACATGTCTGCGCCTCTCTTGCTTGCCTCCGCTGTAGTGGCCTCGCGAAAACATTGACTATCATCTTCGTCCAGAACTTCGGTACAGACATTAGGTGCCACTTCGCAATCGTTAGGAACACCTGATTTTCGCCCCAGTACTTTATGTGGTGCACATCTGCAAAATTGCTTCTTGGTCACATGGATGATTTTTACTCTCAGCGTATGGGGTTCTACCCGCTAAAAGCCTGTGCTACATTGACCGTAAAGTAGTCGTATATAAATAACCGTAAGACATTGACAGCTTTCTATCCCTCTTACGGTCTTACGGCGCGGCGTCTAGGCAGCTGTACGGTGTGTTGAAGCACGCACCGCTCATAAGTGTGTGTTCAATTTTCACGGTAATTTCTTACGGCGATTGTAGCACGGCCTTAATCACATAAGTGTGGTGTCGCAGTAACATTGTTCTGATTTGGCACAGTCAAACGGGAGGCATCGCTGTGCTGAGAAACGCCGCTAATAACTATTAAGCAAAGCTGCAGACGTGTACTTAAAGGCGCTGAAACAATCAAGGGCAAAACTCTTGTCGCGAAAATCAGGTGTCTCAAGCAATAGTCCCTTTGACTTTCCTCCTGGAGGGCTCTGAGTCAATAATAACGAAGTAACGAACTCCACGCCCAATCATGGTGTACAATTGGTAGTCAACAGCCACTGAGCATCTGATAACTGCTTTTAATTCTAGCCTATAGATCAGCGAACCCGCACACATCCCCACATCATCAGTGGTTGGCTGGTTCCGAGGTTTACTGATTTGACTTTCTGCGGTGCCGGATCGTTTCGTAGTTCTCTCATTAGCCTCTAATACTTAGCTCTGCAGTTGATGTCGCAAAACATGAGTAGAGCCACTGATTTTTGGTGAAAATGATTTTGCAACAGCTTGTTTCAGTGCCTTACGTAAACATCTGCACATTTGCTTCGTGGTTATTGGTTGCGCGTCTGTGTGTAGAGACGTCTCTCATTTGACTGTGCTATTGAGAATAAGGTTACTGCAACACAAGTCACTGATTTGCGGGTAGAACCCCGAGACACGGATACATAAAACATCCACTCGCTGACCACGAAGCAAACCAGCAGATGGGAGCGTAAAGCACAGGAACAATTTGGTGCAAAATTCTTTTCACCAAAAATTAGTGACTCTTATTAAGAGTATAGGTGTGTGAATTTCGCGGACCTTTCACTGGATTGCTGTTTCAGTGATTGAACCCTCGGTAGAGATGATGGGATATGGTATATCGTGAAAATGTTTTGTGCCAACATACCCTTGAAAACGCTATAGTTAATTTCAACACACATGATTGGATGATGTACGTCTGACACAACGTAGCTTTCTGTAGAACAGTAATATGCATAACGTATTACAATAGCGGGATTATTGGTTCAATCTAATAGGGCAACAGCTTCACATACAAGCGAAATCCAGTAATCTTCTGGTAAAGCTGAACGTTCATTGAAATCCAGCAAACAGTCAAGTTTTCCCGCGATAAACCATCATCTCTAACCATAGATGTTAGATATTCAAGTTCTCCCTTAAAGACTATAAATCAGTAATAAACACGGGGATGCGTCATATAAGTGCAGCCCGTTCATTCAGAGGACTGAGAAGTAACTCAATATTTAGGTTGCGTGCGTTTGTGTGTGTAAGGCCCAATATTGATGGAGCGCTAAAGGTGCCGCTGTTCGGTGTATGTAATGCAGTCTTATCTCCAAGCGCCAGCCATCTCAATAGGCGTTCAATGCGTTATTGTTAGGGGCCCATGTTTTTCGCGAAAATAATTTTGCCCCACTTTGTTTCGGTGCCTTACGTGCATGTCTGCAGTTATGCTTCATGGTCAGTGATTGGATATTTTAACTCTCACAAGCCTTGGGATTCTACCGTCAAATCACAGACTTGTGGTGTTGCAGGAACGTTATTGTAACTAGCTCAGTCAAATGAGATACGGCTCTTCACATAGACATGCTGCCAATAACCGTCAAGCAGAATTGCAGGTGTGTACGTAAGCCACTGAAACAAACTAGGGAAAAATTCTTTTCGCGAAAAACAAGGGTCCCTAGTTATTGTTATTGTTTTTCCCTTTGAGTCTTCAAGAGGTAACCATATAATTTAATATGTGGGAAGTGTAGGGACGCAGTGGTGTGGTGGACAGACCAGATTCCATTCCCGGTGGGGTCACATGTGGGAATCGTACCGGACGACGCCGCTGGTCGGCGGGTTTAATCTGGTTTTCTCGATGATCTCACGTTTCTCCCCGCCCTACTCATTTCGTCGCCTTTCCATTGTAGGGCTTCTTGTCGTCCTCCGGGGTTCGCAGATGCCTACGGGCGCCCAGTAGTAGATACGTCTGCATGTCGTGGTGTGATTCCCTGACCCTCGGGTGCACTCCTCATACGATATATATTTATTATCTGTGGGGAGTGTCGTTTAATGTCCAACCTTTATATAACTTAATTGTGTGTGTGTGCCTGTGTGTGTGTTTCGAATTTGGTTGGTATTTTTCAGATACGGCTGTCTTAAAGAGCCGTTTTTAACCATTTTGAGATGTAGCCAGATAATCATGTTTGGGACAAGCGTGCCGAATTTTCCAACAACATATTTTGAAATGTGTGTTCTTTTCGTAGATACACGATACTGTACGCAGTTTAGTCAAAAAAGAACAAATCGTAACTCGCTGCAATGCAATTAATTAAAGCGCAAATAAGCAGGCCCCTTAATTCAACAGTATTGACATACTTGTAAAGAAACTAAAAAAAAAAAAAAAAAAAAAAAAAAAAAAAAAAAAAAAAAAAAAACAATTTAGGTGTTTAAGGCACGTTGTTATGCATAAGGACAGGGCAATTTTGAGGACTCCAGTGATCTTCTTGTCCCATTATTTTATTTCTCGCGGCTTAGTTGATTTGTTCATTAGTTTTTATGCTTCAAAGAATGACTCCCAGTACTGTATTAGTAGTTCTATTCTTCAAAGAATATCTCCCATTACTGTATTAGTAGTACGGTGTTCTGTCCTTGTTTTCTTGCAAGGTATTAACTGACTCACAGTTCTTCAAAGCGTATCTAATAATTTTTTTCCGATAGAAAATATAGAAATGTAACTTACATACTGAAGAACTGTAGTTTGCCTACATTTCCGATTCCTTATTTTAAATTCGTAACCAGACGTTCAGCATTATATTGAGTTCCAATTCACGTGAGACGGATATATTTCATAACAGGAGTCATGATGCAGGTTAGACGTGAACCATCAGTTGAACGTCTCACCATATTGATCTTACTCCTTAAACCCTACTGTATTCGATCGCTTTTAACAGTAATTGATTTCACCATGTATGCCTCAGTAATAGTTTTGTTATTACGTCAAAGTAGTTTCGCAAGTTTTTGTATATATTTAATTTTACTTTTTAGTATTTGTTATTGTGCGGATGATACGTACATCTATACGTCACTGCTGTATGTTTGTACCATTTAAGGTAAGGTCTGCCTACTTTGCTTATTACTTTCAAACCCGCACTAATGTCTGTGCTCGGGTGTTGCAGCCTGGCGACTTTTAATGCGTACTGTACTTAGTATAAGCGCTTGCCAGTGGAAAACTTGTTTGGTACTCAGTGGCCATGGCTTGAACCATTCGCAGACTAGAGCTTTATGGCCGAGTTTCAAAAAGCATACTTGGAAGTATTTGACCACTGTGGTCACTAGTAGTGTTATGAATGGCTCTGCTGATAAATGTGAGGCTTGGTGCAAGAACAACTAATGTCATCGTCATCATTAACTAATGCCAGCTCTGGAGTCCTTTGCACAAAAATATTGACATCGACTAGGTTTTAACGCACGCTGTAAAAAACTTCCTAAACAGTATTCAAAGTTTTTCATTTTCACACAGTATGGATGTATGATATTAACACAAAAATATAATTATAAACCTCATTTATGCCAAAATGTAGAACTGGTTGTTCGGAAATAACCTTCTGCGATATGTACAGCTGTGCAGAACGCTAACTTGCTATTTACTTAACAGGTTTAACGTATGTATGTGTAACTGCAACAGTTGCAACAGTGAACTCCGAGGTAATCCGAAATAACGACTGACCGCTCACCGCTACTTCACGTGGACTCATAACTATAACCGTCGAAATAATCTCGAGTTTCACCCTCCCAAGCAAAGTCAACGTTGTAATTTCAGGTGTTACAACGAAAGTAATTTACGTTTGCAACTGTACTTATTTCGGAATAACGAGCTTCCTCTACCGAACCAAAACGACGCACTTTCTGCTTGATTTGTTGTAAGTATATCTTTCCACGTACGACACACTTCGTTTGGCTCCCTGTTGAATATAGTTGAAACTATAAATACGACTTAAGAGCGACAAATCTTCTTTATGGGTCATGTATGCTTGTAACAGTTTAAGCGGGATATATAACTTTGTGGAGCGATAAACTAAGAGCGCCTGGGAAAGTTCGCTAGTTAAATTATCCATATGGTTATATTCTCATGTACACAAAAGTCCTCGACTAATTTTTCACTGTCTACTGGCACACAGAGTAGCCACTGCCACCCTAGACTCCGTAACACAGAATTATGGCTTTCTTTCCATGAAGGTTTGTTATTGCCTCAGAATCCTCCATATGTTATGTCAAGGAAATGTTAGAGATTAGAACATTTCACCGGTTCACTGACCTGTGTGACAACAACTGCTCCTTGGTAGCTCGCTGACACAGTGATACCACGTGATTAGGCAGGCATTTAGTTGTCTCTTCATCACGGTCTTAGAATAACAGGTCTGGACACTTGCCTACCTACCAATGCTACTGAGTTGACCCCTTTGTGACTGACAGTGCCACTAGCAAGGAAGTGTTGTTTTAACAGTTCAATATAACTTCGTACTACCAGTGCTCCTAGCGGCTACGACATGAACTTGCTACACGCAGATACATTTAACGCAATGTTAAGGGGTATTAATCCCTACCACCGTGTATTTATCTGTTTTTTTCTCGATAACTTATATTCCAGTCGATGTATCAAATTTTTTTGTCATGACAGGGCATAGATACAAACTTAATCGATTTTCTGTAATTGCTGGAACTATAATATATTCATTATTTTGCAACGGGAAACAGCTGAAAGGGAAAAATTGCTTTAATTAAGGGAGCTACTACACAGGCCACGAAATTAACAGAAACAATGCCATATGGATTCCAAAAAGTGAATGAAACAATAAACTATGCCTTGTCAGCGTGAAAAAAGCAAAACGATGTGTATATTCCCTGATTTATAAGAAAAACCGTAAAACCGATCTGACAGGGATCAATCCCCTTAAACAACACTAGTGTGCCAGTGGCGCCAAGCAGTCATAAGAGGGTCAATTTTTCAACTCAAGTGCCCAGACCTAGGTGCATTCAGCAAGTCAAAGGCCAATTGGGAAAGTGACCCGTACTTACCGTTGTTTGAATTCTATCTTGGAGCAAAAATATATCGCGAATTTTTTAGGTTCCTAGGAATTTCAAACCGTGCATTGTTAATGAATAGAGCCACGAATTTACGGCGAAAAGATTTTTGCACCATTTGGTTTCCATGCCTTATGTTCGCATTCGCAACTCTGTTTCACGGCCAGTGATTGGACGTTTTAACTGTCACACGTCTTGAGGTTCTACTGGCAAATCACAGACGTATTACGTCACAATAGCCTCATTGTTATTGGTGCAGTCAAATGAGGAACGTGTCTGAGCAAAGACACGCTGCCAATAGCCGTGACGCAGAGCTGCCGAGGTGCATGTGAGACACTGAAACAAAATGTTGCAAAAATCTTTTCGCGACACAATCGTGGCTCTATTAATGAAAAATGCTCGTGTGCACTGTAGACATTTTTTTACACGTTTATCAAACGTGTTTGCGCGTTTGTATTGTATTTTTTTATTAGTCTCCACATTTTTTGGGAGCATACTAATAGTTATTATTGTAAAATTTAGCTATAGTTAGAGATGAAGGTATATCGCGAAATTTTTTTGTGGCAACATACCCTTGAAAACACTGTAGTTTCTTGTGATATGTATGACTGGGTGATGTACGTCTGACACAACGTAACTGTCTGCAGACCAATAAAAGGCAGCATATATTGCAATAGCGGGATTATGATTGGCTTAGTCAAATAGGTAACAGCTCTACTTACAAGCGAGATCCAGTAATCTTCTCATAAGCGGAACATGCGTTGAAACCCGGTAAAGAGTCAAGTTTTTCCGCAATAAACCATCATCTCTAGCTATAGTGAATTGCTTGAACATATTCAAATAAAACAATAAATCGATGTATTTATAGTTCATTTCAAATAAATATTACACCGTGTTTTGTGGGACTACGTAATTATTTAGCATATACATTTTCAAAAATATATTCTTATAATAAGAAAATCGTTTGTAAAAGGTGACAAGGTTGTTTTATTTTGGGCACTGTTAGAAAACATTAATTAAGCGTTTAAGATATTAAACATTATATATTGTTTACTTTTTTCAGTTCAACTTATTATTGTGGTAAGTTGTCAAACTCTGATGTTAACATCACGCGTGAATACACGTGTGGTATAGGCCGTTCACAATAAAGTGAGCACTGCATAAATATTTCTTTCGGCCGTTTTGCAGTTATCTTTACTATTTTTTATGTGAAAACTTCCATGTAACTAAAAGGCAGTGTAAAAGTTTCAACACTCTCAATAGTTAACGTATATTGGCCCAATATAACATATTTTTAATTAATTACAAGTTCTGCTGAGTGCTCAGTTTATAGTGAACAGCCTATAGTTACAGTGCAGTTGCCAGCGAACTGACGGTGGCTACTTGGAACATCTGTCCGGCTAACAAAGCCTACGGTCACACTAGATACAGAACTACTTCAACTAAACAAGTTCAATTTTATGGAACGGTTACACGAGCACCGTACGAGTTCAGATCGCAGTCTCTTCTCGTTTTATGTAAACTAGTTTCATATGTAGTTTCGAACGACATATTTTATCTGCTGCTCTCCTATTGGCTACTTCGAATAAGGAGCTGTGTGACATAAAAGAGAAAGGAGTTGCTGTGTGAATATATGGCTGCTTTGTAGTGCGAAATTTTACAATCGTTAAATTATTAGCTTCAAAATTGTTTAATTCGTTTAATAAGCACAACAGCATTACTGTTCATAGCAATATGGTAGTTGAAAAGTCACGAATGATAAGTATAGATGTGATAATAATTAAATATAGTACATTTCAGGTTTCAAGTTTGTTGATGTTAGAAGTTAATTTAGTTAATTTTTGTAACCTAGCAAACATGTTTAGTTTTAAACGCGATCAAACATGGCTGTTGTATGTATTTACCAAAACATGTTTAAGGGCTCTAGTGTGACCGTTGCCAAAGTACAGTATTTTAAGTCCGTATAGTGGAGTTCATCTTCTAAGCTTATGCTGTGGAATGGTGCGTATTCAGTATTGTTATATGGTGTAGGCCGTATCGGTATGCACGCCTGATTTTGGCAAAATGTTCCGTGACTACTTGCTACTTAAAACACTTCAGCTTATATCTACGTTAGTAACTGGATGCTTACAGCAAAGGAGGTCTATCTGCGAATCACAGGCGATTGGTTTCGTAGTAACCTCATTCTGGTTGGTTCAGTCAAGTGAGAATCATCAATTTACAAAGTACGTGGCCAGTAACTAGAGCCACGATTGTGTGGCGTAGGGATTTTTACACAATTTTGTTCCAATGCCTTATGTGCACGGGTGGCCGAGTGGTCAGATCACTCGCCTCCCACAAAGGCGATCCGGGTTCGATTCCTGGATTTTAGCATGTGGTAATCGTGCCGGACTATGCCGCTGGTCGGAGGGTTTTCTCGGAGATCTCCCGTTACCCTCGCCCTTTCATTGCGGCGCTGCTCCATACTCACCTCATGTCACCCTCACCAGCGCTAAAGACATCGATATTAAGCGCTGACCAAAATCTCTCACTCACTCACCCTTATGTGCTCATATACAGCTCTGTGATTGGATGTTTTAACTCTCACTTGTCATGGGGTTCTACTGGCAAATCACAGACGTGTGGTATCACAGTAGGCTTATTCTGGTTGGTGCAGCCAACTTAGAGAAGTGTCTGAACAAAGACAGGATGCCAATAACCTTGAAGAAGAGCTGCCAATGTGTACGTAAGGAATAAAAACGAAATGGTGCAAAAATCTTTGTGCTATAAACTCATGGCTCTTCCAATGACCAAAGAAGACCTGTATACATGTGCACATAAATTATTGAATTATAGCTCGTGCTAAAATATTTGTACGAAAAACGGGTATTGCTGCATTTCATGTGTGGAACTAGACAGTACAAAACCTTCGTCTCAGCAGTTCTATGAGTGGGCCGCCCGTACTATTGACATTTGGCCATAATAAAAAACTTACTCGTACATTTTCTTTTCAGTAGGGACAAGAAAATTTCACGCGTTAGATGACATGTTGGCTACAATCTAATTTCCTGTTTATCCTGTAGTTTCAGTAGTTTGTTCATTGGTTGCAACACCAGCAAGTAATCAGTGCGAACAGAAAAACTGGATGAATTCGTTTTAGATGAAGATATAATCTAAAATCATGCACATTGCTTCTGCGGTTGTGATTGGATAAGCAGTCCATTTGACTCGTCCCGGGGAACTTTGAACCAAGACAAAACATGGGAGTAACTGAGGGGTGGGGGAGAGTTTTGCTCGGTGTAGGGAAAGGAAAATAATTTCATGATTTCAATTACCTACATGCTAGAATCCACTGTCCTATGTATATTCAAGCCCCAACCATTTGTACATTAATTGATACTCACTAGAACAGCAGACGATGAACGAATAGAAGAGGCTATGATATGCATAGAACAGTGGATTATATCATGCAGGTAATTTAACTCGTGAATTTTGCCTTTACTTAGCAAGGGGTAGCTTAGATCCTCCCTTAGAATAAAGTAAAATCCCTATCTAAAATGTTTCTGACCAAATTACTGTTATGTAAAGAGCACTGGCAGAAAGGAATTTTAGCCACCTCCTTCATTTACAATACGATGCTCGGTACGCCCATGATAAGAAGTCTACAAGTAAACGAGGATTGTATCCTGTCCACGGCCGTAGAAGAACAGGTTTGGACACTCGCCTGGAAACTTGACCCCCTTGTTGTTTGGCTGTAGTTCACTAAGTTCACGACAATGCTATAGGTTTTTGGCGCTGCTGTTTGGGGCGGTCGGCTCAAACTCCGCCCACTTCCTCCCCACTAAGATAAACAATTTATTAAAACGTATTTTTTTATTAATTTATGAAATACTTCCTTCGTTCACAAATTTAAGAAAAGGCTCCAGCAATCTTTATTTACTTTATAAATTTAACAATGAAAAAAAGTGGACGGAGTTTGAGTCCGACCGTCCGGAAAACAGCGCCAAAAAGTACGACATTCTCGGTAACTTGACGAACTACAGCAAAACAACAAGGGGGTCAAGCAAAATACATTGGTAGATAGGCGAGTGTCCAGACCTGTTCTTCTACGACCGTGATCCTGTCCTATCTGGCCAGTAATAAAACAGGCTGTTCACTGGAGCAGCAGCCAATGAACTAACAGCTGATGTTCGAGAATACAAAAGTTAAGTGGCCATTGAACTTGCGAAAATTTCTTGTCGCTAGGAATCAGTCTTATTCCAGATCAAGTAGCAAGGGATAAGTTTCTTGGTTCACTGCAGGTTCGTTATTAGTCCGGCAAACTCCAGGGTATGTCTGATAAAACAGTGATCCAATCACAAAATAAAGCGATATTTACACAAGAGTGAAATATATTTTGTGCTGGCATTGATTCGCTCAAATTTCCGCCCCAGTTTCTCAGTTTTCACTTCCTTATATATAGATACACTGATGTTTGCACCACTTTGTGTCATTGTCTATGTGCACATCTGCAGCTCTGCTTCGTTGTCAGTGACTGGATGTTTTAACTCTTAACATCTTGAGGTTCTACCCTCTAGTCACAGACGTGTGGTGTCGCAGTAACCTTATTGTGATTGGCACAGAAAAAAAAACACCTCTACACAAATACACACTGCCAATAACCACGAAGCAAAGCTGCAGATGTGCATGTAGGGCATTGAAACAAAGTGGAGGGTCCCCTACCTACGCACGACTTCAGAATGACAATCCGCCAATTATACCGCTCGATGTGGCGTGGTGGTAAAACAGTGTGCTCACATTTGGGAGGACCCGGGTTCGATTCCCATGTCCGACTATTCCGATTTAGGTTTTAGAATGTTGCTCTCGGAACTCTCCCACGGAATTTTGGGACTGTTTCTTAACAAAAGGTCGGGTCGCTTCCCTTGTTGTTACTTAACATCTGAGCTACTGATTCAACCTCAAATGATCTCGACTTTCTAGAGAATTATTTTTTAAAACCCATACGAGAACCGATATCGTAAACTTTGGTCTGTAAGTTTAATGCAGATTGGTTTTACTATGAAATGTGGTTCTTTCGAGACAAACGGTATAAACCTATTAGCTAATTTATCAATTAAAAGGAAATTTCGTTAATTAACTAGTTAGCTACTATCATGGTGTCTTCTGTCTCGACAAAATCAGAGTATGTAAAGTTACGGAGCGATTTTACGATATCGACTCCCGTTCATGTCTTAAAAAATAATTATCGTCAAACATGAAGAAACTTGGGTTTAGGTATGAAAATTTCATAATTTTATATTTGTACGAACTGTTAGTTTTGTAGACTACTAGTAATTGCATTTTTGTCCTATGAAATATTGTTAGTATGCATAGTATTCGCACAACGGTGCATCAAAGTCTAAATTTGCATGTTACGGACAGTATACGTCCTAAGAAAATCGGATTTACTTGAATTGGATGATTTTCACTGAAACGTGATGTCACAGGCTAAGTGATAAAATCTATAAGAGCACAAAACAACTTATTTTAGTATTTACAATAAAATGTTTAAAACACAGGGTTTTTTTTACTTGATTTTAAGGAATTTTTCATGTTAGTAACTTTCAACATGTAGTCCGTTAGTCGTTTGTTTTTTGTTTCCGTTCAAATATATCCTGTAGGCTTATACAGTCGCCAGTATAAAATTTATTTCTCCGTGATTGTCGTATTACCCTGAACTTCATTATGTTTTTTTAATGGGACAATCCTAGCAACGCCGAAAAAGAAAACACTGTGGAGTTCTAGGTCATGGTGTTATTATCTCTCGTGGGAAGTGTTCCTACCGACCCGACTGGGAAAGCACCGTCTACGACGCACGTTGTTTATAAGCGAACAACATGGTTTAGACTAAACATGCCTTAATCGCCCAGATTTCAAAGTTTGGGATTAATTAGATTAGGTTGGTCAGGTACATGACCCAATGATGAAAAGAAGTGAAATGTGGTTTTATTATTCTTCCCTATTTATCAAATCAGTCAAGATTTCGAAATGCTTTATACGTAAATGCCCTAAAAGTATTGTAATGGATTTGCCAAATTCGTCTGCAATGGGGTTTAAAAAAGGGAATTTTTTTTCGATTAATTACCAATATATGTCGAACCATTGAAAATCTATATATTGACGTGTTTCTTGCTTAAGAATGATGCTCACCTAAATATTTGAAAATAAATTCGACCCCTAAGAGAGTAAGACGTCGTGAGATTTGTTTTCTATTAATTTTCTATATTTATCTGTCAATGTGAAGTCACGAGTTGTTTGTTTCAGAATGACGCTTACAAGAATACCAAAGAAGTTATACAAGTTTTTATGTCTATACTGAATACGGTAACTAATTAACATGGAGAAAACTTTGTAAATCATTCAAGGCCGACGATTCTATAAGCAAGTATGACCATCGATATTGTTTTATACAGATTTACATATTGACACGCATTGTGGTACAATCTAATTGTTCACGGGCCTGTATACTATAAGTGTTCTTTTTAATTAATTCTGTCAACATTACCTGGCATAACCGAATAAATAAGTGTAATAAATTATTTTTTCTGTGCTGGTATGTTACTGTTAAAACGCTCAAAACCGCGAGCGTTAAATTTTAATTATAAGTCATTAAGGATAAGTTGAGCACTAAAGATAAAACCTTCGGAAAAAATCAGTAGTCGGTACTTAATAATATAGTTTAACAATAACAGTCGTTACTTTACTCGTCGTACGGTTGGCAGCGAATTGCCGAATGCAGTTCCGTGTAGGTTATTATTTAAATGCAACAATGCTGAAATAAAATCAACTAAAATCAACATATTTGTGTTCTATGTAATTAATAAACTTTTCTGCATCAAACCATATAGGCGCACAATTTATCTTACACGCGTAAACGTCAAGTGACGTGTCCAGAAAGGTCAGACCTTTCACGTCGTATAGCCATTACGCGCAGAAAGATACCAATTGGTTGAAAACAGAAATTTAGCAGGGTTATTTTGAGTGCTCACTTAATCCCGAATCGCCTATAACAGTGTTTGTTCACTTTTATGTGCATGGCGATATGTTGTTACAAAGATTAACTGGGCTAAACAAACCAGCTTGTGATGTGTTGAGATTTAAGCTTCTGACGTCTGAGCCATAACAAAATTTGGTTTCCTTCAACCCACCGAAATACACATGCGTCGTTGCAACATTTACTGCCCCTTCACGTAGTCACTTCTCGCTTTGACAGCTGGAAAAAGTGATAATTACGTTCGTTACAAAAGTGCTGCTGACAAATAAAAAGTGCGCCAAGATACGTTCTGAAATTGATAATGTTTAGTAAGAAATTAAAATTAATAACTTCTTGTCTGAAATGTTTATAATACTTAAGAATGTTTTGAATAGAATTGTAAAGTTCATCATTACTGAACTGTGCACTGCTTTATTGATTTTTTTTAAGTGATGGCAAGCCAGAGTTAGTGATTTCGAAGTAAAACTGTTTTCACTAAAGCCAGTTAGTAAGCTGTCACTGACAGAAGCATAAGGGACATTGGCTGGGAATCGTTGCCTCGGAGACGACGTCGTGTAAACGTGTAACTCACGGTAAATGACCATAAATCACTGTCAATACAGCATAACCAAATCATTGAAGTAGTCAGCGATTTATTTAGTGAAACCATTTTCATCAGTACTTTTCTCCTAAGCTGAATTAACACAGATTTGGTGTTACTTTCCGTATTTTGGTTTGTGTGTGTTGATGTGCGTGTTTGGGTTACACACTCATTTTATCGCATCCGTGCTTACGTGTCAAACACGTCGCTGAGTGTATGCAAATTTCACCAAGGAGATAATTTAAATTATTTCACTGGCTTAGATGCATCCATGCTCGCATGGAACGTATTTTATTGTTGACTGAAAACAATCATCGTACGAAATAGACTAGGAACGGATTTGGTAGAAAGAGTTGGGAGAACGGGAACCGGTTTGACGAGAGTGGCTGTGATCGTGTAAACAAGCAACTTCTCTCGCCACTCATAAAGAGGAGCTAGAACAGAATGTACTTGTCATGATAAGTTAAATTAATGACAGGTAGGGACTATTAAGTCCTTTGAAATGTTTAGGACTGGTTTCTGTTAAAAAGTGGATGGTTTTCTCAGTTTCGGTGCAAGTAATAAAATCAAGAAAAGTATTCTGCAACCATTCGAAACATATTTATGACGACTTTGCTAAAATCTGGCGTATTAGTTACCTGAAAAAAAAAAAGTGTAGTTTAGACCGTGGTTTGGGGTAGAATTAAATATCTTAAATGCACACATGCAGATTTATTATGTTTATTTGCTGTGTATCTTTCAGGAAATAGTTCTCTTCCTTGACGGCACCAATCAGAATTGAATTGCTACTCCTGTTGACACATCTGATTCTGTGTCGAAACAATTAATATCACCGCGGTGCCATAGAAGTCTTTATTTAGATGAAGTGTTTTGAAAGACAAGTATTTATGGACCGGGAATTTTCGCGAATGCATTTCGGTATAACTGTGTAATACATGAATCTACACTAAAATAAAATAATTTGTTAGTATTGAGGCAGCCAAATTGTTTTGTAGTAAACTTAAAATAACATTTTGGTAACCAAAATGTTTCAGCGAGGATAACAAAATATTTTTGTGGCGATCACAAAAATTATTTGGCTGCCTCAATACTAACAAAATAGTTTGTAGCTGTCACAAAATATAATTTTTTCGTGCTACTCTCAGACGTCGGTGTTAGGCTGCATTACGGTTGTCAAAAACCAGAATTTAAATTTGTAAATTTTTGCATAGTCTATAGAGAAAAAAAATATTCCTTGACGTATTATAAAATTTCACGTCAATCTCTGCAACAATTTGCGTCATGCACAGAAAATAAATAATCACAGCGAAAAGCAACTTTATGCATTGTTACGATAGTAAATATCTTTGTTTTTGGATATCTGTATTACTACTCTTCTTACCCTGCTTATGTTCTATTCACTGCTTGCGAAACAGTTAACAACAGCCCGTGGTTTGCCTTTTGCCGTTTGAAACACTCGCGCAAACGAGTTACCAATTCTCTCCTTTGCGACCGCAAAACTTTCCGTTTTCCACCTGTGCTACGTTCGGTCATTGCGCCAAACACGACGTTGCGTGGAGTGATATTGCTGGACGTGACAACGTCGCATTTACCCGCATTCTCGCTGTCTCTCTCTTCCGTTCCTAGGACTCCTGATTTACACGAAAACATCGTTGCATCATTTTGTTTCTATGCCTTGTGTACATAGCTCTACCTCATGGTTATTGGCAGCGCATCGTTGTGTAGAGACTTCTCTCATTTAACTGTCCCAATCAGAACAAGGCTACTACAACAACGCGGCCTGCGGGTAGAACTCCAAGGAGCTAAGAGTTAATAACATTCAACCATTGACCAAGGTAGCAGAGCTGCTGGTGTGCACACAAGGCATTGAAACAACGTGATGCAAAAGTCTTGTCACGAAAATCAGAGGGCCAAAGTTATTAACTCAAAGCTCTCCTGATGAATTCTAAGACAATTTCAGTTGTCACATAAATATACATTCGATTGGATTATAGCATATTTGAGAATGACTTCACGACGTTTTCCTGTCCCTACGGTTTCGATATTACGTCAAGTAGGTAAACGATAAGTAGGGACCAGAAATTTTCATGTAATTGTTATTGAAATGTGTATTTGTGCAGAGACTTATCTCATTCTGCTGTGCCAGTCACAACAAGGTTACAACACCAAACCCCCAAGACACAGAGAGTTAAAAAAAATACATCCAATCAATAACCATGGTGTGCCGCTGTGGCCGAATGGTCAGACCATTCGCCTTCCACCAAGGCGATCCGGGTTCGCTTCCGGGCGGGGTCGATCCTTGGATTTTCGCATGTGGGATTCGTACCGTTGGTCGGCGGGTTTCCTCGAAGACCTCCCGTTTCCCCCGCCCCCTTAATTGCAGCACTGCTCCATAGTCCCTTCGTGTCACCCCTCACCAGCGCTAAAGACCTCGATGTTAAGCGCAGACCAAAGTCTCTCATTTACTCGAATCAATAACCATGGTGCAGACCTGCACATAGGCATTGAAACAAAGTGGTCCAAAAATATTTTCTCGAAAACTTCTGGTCTCTAACGGTAATTAGTATTACAAGTTTAGGAAAACTTTTACCTGTGGGTAATTCTCTGAGCTCTTTGGGATAGAGGTCTTATAATTAGAAATAAAAGAGTTGAATTAAGTTACTGATTTACTGGCTCACAAAGTTACAAAAATACACAAAACAGCAATCAACTATAACTCTCACAACACCCTTAACTATGCACACAATTGCTACTGTGCCACAGAAACGTTAATTAACTTTGACAATTAAAGCACAAAAATGTTTTAATTAAAGACTACAAATCAAAAGTAAAAGTTCAGTCATATATCCAATCAACAGTATTTCAAATAGTGACAATGTGCAACCTTAACAGTTCGAAGTGGTGATGGCTCACCATGTGCTGCGCAGCACCCTGAGTGCACCACTGTCTTCATTATTGAGGTTTTCGGTTTGACTTCCATCGCGCACCTCCTTGTTGTCCGTCGACCTGCAGCAAAAGTCCTCGTGTTTCGCCCAATACTGCTCCGAAGGTATGTGCTAGCAGCCTCACAGTAGACTCTAACGTCACCAAGATGTCTTCACCAGTCTCTCTCCACAGGCATAGCACCTTCTTTTAGCACGACCAATAGCGAACTCTCCTCTAAGTTGCCAATGACTGCTCTCGCCAATACGATACCTCAAGTGTTGTTCTCCACATTCCACCACCTTTCTGTAACACGCCGACACCTTCTTTGCTGCTACCGCCGACACAACACCCGAAGTGTTGTCTGTCCCTTCTGCAGCTCGCTGATGTTACTCAGCCTCGACACCGACCACCGCCACCGTATTGACATCCTCGAGACGCCGCACCTTGTCATCAGCTCCGTCGCGCCGTCACAACACCCCAAGTATTGTCTTCTCCGCGGCCCGTCACTTCTCACGACGTCCGTCGACCCCACTGGGGCGCTGACGCCGATGCCGACCCACACCACACTCGGGTCTCACATCACTCTTCAGAAGACTTCAAAAGAAAATACTCTACAAGACTCCCAGAGGACTCTTCAAGACTGACTCCCCTGTTTCGCAGTTTGGAGGCTTTTATACGGTGCATTTAGTGACGTCAATCGGCGGTGCAACACGATAACCAGAGGTATAAAAATAGATATTACCCACTCATACCTGCCAAGAGTAACGTACGCAAAGACGTCATCCCGATGATGTCTCGGGCATATCGCAGCACCTGTGATAAAACCCATGACTGTGGTTGAATCATCAAGCTCTCCACCTAGCATGATGCAACATGCCTGCTATCAGGCCAACACGCAACAGTAGCAATGTCGTGCGGTGGGTGTTTGCTAGACACGCGGGTGTTTGCTCTCCGCTGTACTTCTTTATTCCTCACTCTAGAATGTTGTTACACTGGTGATGTCACATTACATACAAGGGCGCCATAAAAGGGGTGGGGGCAGGGTGGGGCCTGAGACCCCCTAACAGATGTTCCACAATGTGTTTAGTTTTGTTGTTTAATAAAACGTATAGCAAACTATTTGCAGTTTGATAAATTTCGTAATCGACGTGGTTTCAAATATGCCAGTACCTACAAATTTATACACAGACTTTATTCGTTCCTGTTCACATAAACGTATATTATGATCTTGGCCTCCCCCTTACAATCTATAAGATGGGCGCCCTTGATTACGTGAGTATTACGTGTCTTGCAGATAGCTCATAATTGGCTGCATTACGGTCCGTTTAACCAGACTTCTCGAATGCCATTGGTTTATGTGCGTCCACCAAAAGCTGTACACACGCTCTTTATATATAAGAATTTTGCACCAAATTGTTTAAATGCCTTACGTGCACATCTGCAGTTCTTCTTCATGTTCAATGTTTGGACGTTCTTAGCTCTCATTGTCGTGGGGTTCTCTTCTGCCCGCGAATCACAGTTGTGTGGTATCGCAGTTACTTTATTCTAATTGGCGACGCCTCTGCACTGTCACTCACTACCAATAACCACTAAGCAGAGCTGCAAATGTGCACATAAGACATTGAAACAAAGTGGTGCAAAATTCTTTCCAAAAAAATAATTAGCTCTAGCCATTAAGTAAGTATCGTCGACAGTGAGGGCATTGGAGGTGGAACCAGTGGTTCTTATAATAGGAGAGGGGGCGGAATCAAGGATCCTTTATAGCATTCGTCTGGACTTCTTTAAGAAAATCACGGAAAACTGAGATCAGAATTACCAGACCGGGGCTTGAACCCTAACTGCAGGCCTATGTCCAGTGTGTTAAAATTAAAAGGGAACTGGAGAAAATACCGAGAAATTTCAGTTCTTATGAAAAGCGCACGTATTGCGTGGCAAGTATTGTAATTGATTATTTTACTTATTTATGTATATATATATGTATATACGCGTTCTTGTACATAATCATTACTTTATTTGAATGTAGGCACCAAGTCTTCCACAATACCACAGCTGAAACTCACAATAATGTAATCGAAATAGTGTTGGTAGCAAAAAATGTAATTTATTTCAATGACAAAGAAAATGTAATGTATAAT
>PNEQ01048033.1:0-55304 GCA_003012365.1 Medauroidea extradentata
CTTCAGAAACAATAATTAACGTATTTTCTTAACATGTGAAATAAAAAGTATGTTGTTTTTAGGCTGGCAAACGTAAAACATAATATACAGATTACCGATTGTTTCACATCATTTCGGCAATGATACTCAAAGTAATTTCCAATACTTTTGAATGTGTATATACTCAAAACAGGCAAACGCACGCATATTATGCAACCAAGTATGCAATTTGGCAGCGAGAACCTAACTCTGATGCCACCTGTTGGTGGAGTTTTGAACTGTCTGAAGCGCGGAGCAAGCGATAACGGCCACGGCGAGTCGAGGTCGACGATAGCGTCACATAATTCTCACGCCAATCAAGTCTAATTATAATGTATGTATGAATGTCAATAAGATCATAATTTAATATTTTGAAGTGTATTAAATACAGACAGGTCGAGTTCGTCATATGTTCTTTCACTAATGTTGTATTCAAATAGGAAAATACACGGAACTACGCACAATAAATCGCTACCAACCATACAAGCAGTAAAGTAACTCTTGTTAGTGCTGATGTATATGCAGTAACGGCTAGTGATTTTTTTCAAAGGTTAAATCTTTAGTGCTCACTTTATTCCGAATGGCCTATATGCATTTTAACTTGTCGCGCATTTGTTTCACTGTTAAAAATACCTCCACACGCGTTTAAAACCGAGAAGTTTTGTATTCAAAGCTCTGTTCAAATAATTCGCCTTTCATGATTTTCAATTTAACAGTACGCCGAACCAATAATGTCCCTAAAATAATGTCACTGCAAATGAGTCAAACAAGTTGAAGTGTTAGCACTTTACAGTTGTGCGTTTTTTACGAGTAGCAGTTGTAAAGTGGTTTAATTTTGTCTTGTATATATGAGAGCAAGTAAGTTACATGAGGTGTCATCAAAAAACATTTTCCTTCAAAATATTTTATATACCGACATCAAAAGTAATTGTTTTCAGGTTTTTCTGTTTAAAAATCGTGCCGTTATGGAATTAAAAATTAAAATTAGTTTATATTTAAATTCAATTGAGACGTCAAAAGATAATTTGCTACCATGATGCGTATTTGAAAATTTACGAATGTAGGGCAGGTCTGTCAACATTTCCAGGTTAAGGAGGTCGAAATTTTACCCGAGTGAATTTAACCCGAGTTTGAAATGTCAACTGACGGCCTACCGTCCCAGTACTTTGTTGTCGAAAGTACATGAAAAACGGGAATCAGAATGGTTAGTTCGGCAAGAATTGAACCCGGGTCCCCTTCAAATGCGAGTCCAGCAGGTTTACCAATGTGCTTCTCACTTGATCAGAGAGTACTCAGAGTTTTTTCTACGAAATAATGTGCTTTTCTCACATATCTGCTAGCACAGCTTGCGTGATTCTCTATGCATTATCATTTGGATTCCAGGGTGTTCTATACTGACTGCTAACATTGATTTACCTTAAGGTGGCCACCTGCCGAGGCCGATTTAAGTTTACTGGAAAACTGTTCAGCGTACGTAATATATGTCTACTTAGGAAAATCATTGAACGAACGTTACACGGGAATTTATCAATTTCAGGTCTCCTATTTACCACTAAAGCTTGTTTTTTTTTTTTTTTTTTTTTTTTTTTTCGTTGCTGGAAATGGCGAAAGAAACGGTTCTTGCGGCCTATGTTTGGAATGTACTTACATCTAGGCGCTGGATCTTTTATGAGGCATAGGCATGTATATTACATTTTTATATTTCATATTAAGTAATACAATTACAAGGTCACAACTGAATGTCTCATAGAGGTGAGTTGTCGGCAAGAAACTGCACACCAATTCAGAGACTTGTGCCTAGAGGCTAGGTGGAGGAATGATGCGCATGCTATGTCGACCTTACCACTTTCGGGACTACTAGACTCTGATAGTGAAAAATACGTCCACCGAGGCGCCTACCTTAATACGATGTCTCATGGCAATGAAATATTGGACGTAGCATCTGAGGTGTCACTTGCCGACTATCAGACTGGTTCTTGAGCTAGACTATGTAAGGGAGGTTGGTTGGTGAGCTGAGGGCAGGAACAGCGAGGCTGGAGGTGTCTGTGTTTCAGGAAGTGAGGCCAGCAGGTGGAAGGGCACCTCCTGAGGAACATTGGTGAGTCAGGAGGCCAGGAATAGTGGAAGTGACGCATTGTCTGCTGAAGCCATTGTTGCCACACAACCATTTATAGCAACGAGCTGGGCGCTCCTACGTCACCATCAGCCTCCGCCCCCGGCCACGCCTCTCACACACTCTCAGGAATTATTGTATTGTCACCCCCTACCCCTCTTCCCTTCCTCATAATAGTATTACACTCCAAGCTTAAAGAACTATAGAACCCTCTTATTTATGTACTGCGCCTATTCTTCGCCTCTCTGCGGCTTATGAGACATACGAACAACCACATGTCAAGGGCATAAAAACTAAATTCCCAAGGAAAAAGGGGGGGGGGGGAATTTAATTATCGCTCTTCTAAATTATCACCTTCAAGGAAATACAATGGTGACCATCTTGAATAGTGAAGTTTTGCTATCATGAAATTACTTTAATAAAGCATATGTTATATTAATAAAATAAAGAACATGTTAAATGATTGTAGGTGGACAGGTAGATTGAGTAAGGTTTCCCACTGTTTAAAGAATTAAAGGGAAAAATACACTTGCCTCCCCTCTCCCCCTGCCACGCGTGTCCTACACGGTATGATCCGATCCGGCAACTCTTAAACTCGAGCACGACTGATGAAGATACGTAATTTTCCGCGTTTGAGTCGCAAAGACAGGGGTAGCGATAAGGATAAGACTGCCACGCTCGACAATAACAGCATCGCCTCTACACGAGGGGCGCTTACTTTGATTGCAGTGTTTTCGTCAAAGTATTTGTCCTACGAGACTTTAAACGGTGACCCTACAATTTTATGTATGGTTAGTTTATAGCAAAGGCAAACAAAGTCTTCTACTCTTGTTTTACGCTGTCGAGGCGGTATTTTTAAATACTCAATGGTTTAAAAAAAGCCTTTTCAGCAATTTCAAGTCACGCCATAATCATGTTTATCATAACCGTACCACGTTTTTTTAAAATAATAGAATGTTTGCGCCAAGCGAGGTCACGGTGCAGTTAGTGGTGAGTCACTAATATAACTTCCTACTCCTTGCCCCTGCTACCGCAGTGTTAAAATAGCATCTCTGAACTGGGCGCAGCGTCGGGTATATTTGGATTTAAAACCTCAATAAGGTTGCCAGGTTAAGGAAAGTCATAAGACACGTTCTGTATCCGCTGGAGGCATTAAATAATACATGCTAGTCTTGTGCGCACTGCTGACATTAATACAGCTTTTGTGCTCGGAGCACTGCGTTAGCTGGCAGTGTTTTCCTCGTAGTCTTCTTTGTATGTAACTTAATTTTGCAATCCTATAATTTTATTTGTGGATAGTATGGCGTAAAGTCAGACGAATGCATCTTTGTTTGTAATATTAATTCTAAGTCGCACATTAATAGTAGAGCCGAAATTCAATGAAGTTAGGCAATTTCCTTAGATAACAGCCGATAATTTATTGGAATAACCACTTGTAACATCTACACAGTTATAACATTAATTTCATTCATACCGAGATACAACTGGCTGGTGGAATCCCTAAATGTACACTGGGCCCTGACTACAAGTGTTAAACTGCCCAAGAGAGCAGGGATGGAAACCCGAAGAGAGAACGGCATGCTTACTACTGCTAACTGTACTTCGATCGAGATGGCACCAAGGTCTTCTTTGGTTGTGTTCCAAACAGCACAAATATTAGCACTCATGCACTCTCATCGGAAGTGAGAGCGTTGTTCTGCAACATATGTAGTGTGTGAGTGCCTGCGAGTGCGTGTAGTGAGTGTTTGTAAATATTCTACGTATATTCCATAGAGTATTGTTCATTTGTTTACTGCTCTCACATTTTGCACGGAGTACATTCTCATGTAATTTTTCATATTATCTTAACTTAGTTTAGTGAGTGAGTGAGAGATTTCTGGTCAGCGCTCAACATCGAGGTCTTTAGCGTTGATGACGGATGATATGAGGTGATTATGGAGCAGCGCTGGAATGAAGGAGCAGGGGAAACGGGAGATCCCGTTGACCAGAGGCATCGTCCGACACGATTCTCACATGCGAAAATCCGGGGACAAACCCCGCCGGGAATCGAACCTTGGTGGGAGGCGAATGACCTGACCATTCGGCCACTGTGGACCCTAGGTTAGTTTAGGTTAGGTAACCTAACCATACCTAACCTAACGTTAAGACCATGGGCTTTCATTTGTTTCACTCAATTGCAAATACCCCGCCGGGAATCGAACCCGGATCGTCTTGGTGGGATGCGAATGACCTGACCATTCGGCCACTGCGGACCCAGGTTAGTTTAGGTTAGGTAACCTAGCCATACCTAACCTAACTTTAAGAATATGGTCTTTCATTTGTTTCACACAATTGCAAATATCTCGAATATTTTTTAACCAAATGCTTTGTAAAAAATTTGAGACTGTGTACGATACACAATTTTGCCAGAGCGTATTATAAAATAATGTACTGTTTGCTAGCAAACCATTATTTGGCTTCATTTTGGCTTGTACATATGTGATATTTCTGGTTAACAATCTTTAAATATCAGTTTGGTGTATTGCAACAGAAAACTTTAGATACAAAGTATAAAATACAAGTGTTAAAACTGTACGAAGCCATTAAGTTAGGTCAACTTTAACTAACCTAAAATAACCTAAGCTAACAAGTTTTTTTACCTCTAAAATCAATAGTTTGTCCGGTACACGACGAGTAGTGATTCTTGATATTTACCATCGACCCTTTTAAAGTAACAAAACTGCGTCCACCCGGACCGATGGGCGCGGCACCATATCATGAGACCATCCGGATAGAGAAAAGATTAAAGCAGTTAAGCTATAGGGACGGAGCCTGATGTATCAGTCCATATTTCAATTAATTACCATATTTATTTAAAGTTGTTCACGTTTTGTTAGGAATAACGATCGAGAAATATATGTTACTGAGATCTAAAACATTAGTTTTTCAGTTAGGTGAAACATATTCTTATGTTGCTATATTAGCAGGGCTATTAAAAATGGACGGAAATTTACAATATGGCTGAAGCGTAAATTGTGTAGTGCGCAGGCTTTCCTCGTGATTTGGTAAAGTTAATGAGTGCAAACTGATCATCACATAGTTTTCATGAATTTTAACTTATATTAAAATTATTAATTAAAAGCCAAAATCGGTTTGTTTTTGCCTTTAAAATTAAATTAAATGACTTTTCTCTTTACCAAGAAAAATTTAATGTAATTTTACTATGGTATCGTTTTTATTTGACCGAGTGGCGATAGCATCGCAACAAGCGGCAGAATATTTTCCTGTGCCTAAAACAAAACACAGTTTCTTTCTAGCATATAGCAGAATTAAGGCGGTTAGGCAATTGAAAACTTTAGCATTTGCCATTAACGTTTGACTTTACGATAGCTTTCAATACATGGATTCGTATGGAGTTTTACACAATAGCGTCGACAAACGTAAAGTCAAGCAGCCTTGAACTTTACGGTTCCGATAATCTGAAAACCTAAAGTCAAAGTCAAGATGGCCGTTTGCAAAGAACCAGCTGATTACGTATGCTATTATGAAAAATATTTATTTCTGAGTATCATTTTATTCTCCAGTACTAGGATTTCATGGGAAATGTACCAGATATGTCTTAAATGTATTCGGAAAACTTTTTAAATTGCATTTGAGAAGTATTTGTAAATGATCAGTAAAATCGTTAAATAACTGGGCTTATTTTTGGAATATCTACGTGCTATGCTTCTATGGCAAATATATAATGATTTATATCACAGTATTACAGTAAAAAAAAAAGTTCGGAATTTTTTTTTCCAACTACCGTTAATTTAAAGTTCGTTTGTATTGTGTATTGCGAAAACACGTCAAAATAACGGAAACGTAAAGTGAAATGTTAAAGTAATGAATTGTGTACAGGCCTTTAACGTCAGCTGGATGCAGAGTGCGGGTAGTGGGCGTATCGCATGGCCAGGAGGGAATTGCAGGCAGGAGCGCAGCGCCGCGGGCGGCCGGGGTGGCAACTACTCGCGTGGGAGCCGCCCACAACTGCCGCCGTCACGAGCGGCGCACTCTATTATTACTGCGGGGATTGCAGATTGCAGACGTCACGGGACACTGTAAGTCACGCCACGCCAGTTCTCCGCCACCCACTACGCTATACCAAACACCATACACGTTGAAGGGTTTACACGATTACGAACTTAAGGCCTCGCTCTTTAGTCTTGCAGTTGTTTCGAAAATATTTTTTAAATACAAATTAATACGTATATAAAAAATCCATTCTTACAGTTTTAACACTCATATATCATCGTTTGTGTCTGCATTTTTTTGTTGCAATACACCGAACGGATTTTTAGATTTTTGCCCCTGAATTATCACATATTTTGTTGTCAAAATAAGCCCAAATTAAGCAAAATAATTTTTTGCTAGCAAACTGTACATTATTTTAAAAAAACGCTCCGGTATAATTGTGTACTGTATGTCTGCATACAGTCTCAAATATATATAATGTGCCCGACGCGCTTTAAATATTTTGATTCAAGAAAATTTTAACACGTTCTAAACGAAAATCTTTAATAAAATTCAAGACATTCAATAAGTTGAAAGACAAAATGGGCGCGGTTTTAAGGTCAGAATGGGGTCATATGTCATTCAATATATTTGGAAGTAAATTGGAGGGAAATTGTACGGTGCGAATGGGCCTTAAGGACTCTGCCTACCTCAGAGCTCCGGCGGCAGCAAGGATAGGGCGTTACAGGTTAAATTATATTCCTAAATATCTCAGTCACTTTCAAACCTACATATATGCCACCACTGACTTTGTTGTTCAGTACGATACGGCCCACACTGCTACGGAATATTTTAGCAAGTTATATCAATACCCTGAAAACTATGAGCAAATAAGTGTTTTTATGCCGATTAAACACTCGAAACCCTGTATTCATAAAATTATTTTCACATTTTCGTTTACGTCGCAGTATTCTCCTCTTATCAATGCAGAAAATGGTTTTCATCCGAAAGCGATATCTCAAAGGGTGACTGAGCTACACGGAATTTAGTTTAACATGTAAAACCCTATCCTTGCTCCCGCCGCGCTCCGAGGTAGGCAGAAGCCTTAAAGAATAGTGGGCAAGCCGCCCTCGTGCGGACAGGGGCGGGGGCGAGACGTTACAGAGAGATAAATCACACAGCGGCAGGGGTAACGGACGCCGGCTAATGAGATGGAACCGTTGAAGGCGAGCTAATTGTCGCCTCGTCCTTCTTCACTGGCTCGCCAATTGTTTAATAAGACGTGATTGATGATGCTCACGCTACGCGATCTCCTTTTGTTCCGCGGCTTGCTCTATTAATTACCTTCTTGCTGACGGGCCGCAACCACTCTTGGCCAGCACATCAACATTCCGCTAGGGTTATGAGTGCGTGGAAGATAAATAAACGTTAGCAACCAACAATTAGAATCTACATGTTTTTGAAAGTCAACATGGAAATTCTACAAAACAACTCTAGATAATATTAGCCAACTTCTTGAGTAAATATTCTGGGTAAATTGTTCTTCAGAAATACCTTGCAAGAGAAAAAAGTTTGTCCAGAAAGTTGGCAGAAAATATTGTCTAGGATTGTTTCTTTGTTTCTTTCTTTTCTTGCTGACTGGCTTCGAGAAACCTACAATTTTGAACTAATGCTTTTAACGCTGCATTGTGTACTAATGTTCGCTAACCAGACATCCGGCAATAGTAAAACCTGTCATTATTATTTTTTAAATGTTATCCGGTGTCCGGCGGCATTTTTCATGACGCTCAAAAATATACGGTATATTATACGGAATATTTAATTCTCGTTTGTATAAACATTCACACTTTTGTTACAAGCGGTCAACTTTTAAATTTTACCAAAATATGATTTGAATGGAAATGGTGTTAATAATGTTATTCATTCATTTACATAATTAAATAATTCTCAATGATTCTATAATGCTGGTGAAATATATGAACTTCCGCAAAACTGACATTTGTGTTACACGAAATACCTCATAATGTATACATAAATATAAAATAATATTATATTATAATATATGATACTATATGATACAATATAATACTACACAGTTTAATATTTGTGTAATATAACGTAATGTATTTGGTTTCACTAACATTTTAGCTTAATCTTGTTTGCTGGATTATTTTTGTTCTTGAAATAACTGGATCCTAATTGTTTAGTTGTTTAATGTTTTATCTGATTATTGTCTAAGTGCAGTTTTCTAACACCATGTGATATTTATCAGTGATTAGTGTGACGAATAATAATATTATGGTTACATTTGTGTTTTCGCTAATGTAAATAGTGGCACCAATTATATATTTTGTTATGTAATTAACTCAATATCCAGAGAATATTATGCTCATTGAACTTGGATCGCGATGATGAATAAAATAAATAAATATTTTATTTCTACTTGTCATATCAAATTTTTTGTGATATTTAACTTTTAAAAGTCGTTCGCGTAGAATTCTTGCGATCTTATGCTGCTCTCGAAACCACAGGAATGTTATTAAATTTAAGAATAACCTAATGTGATGTTTTCCAGTATAATTAATGTACACGTGTGAATAATATTCGTTACCGTTTTACTCAAATACCCTCTTTTTGACAAGTGTATGTTGTATTTATTTTATCTTCAATGGTTGGTAGCGGTACACTTGGCGCCATAGCACGCGGCTGCTCAATAACTTCCTCTTAAGTTCAGCGAGTTGATGCAGTGGTTAAAACACTGATTAAAGGCACGTGTTCGGTTGCTGGAGCGACCATCCCGATTTGTATGTCATGGTTTTACTCCAGACACGTGCTAAGATTATTTCTTGTTACAGACTTTGCACTCTAAATCGGAATTAGTGAATATTCACTGATTTGACAGTGATTTTAACAGTTTCTGAATGTAGCAGTGTGAACATATTTAATCAGGGACAAATCAGTAAATATTTACTTACTAATTGTTTCAAATATTGGCGCTATGAATCGGAATATGTGAACGTTCACTGATTTACTAGTGGATCTCACAAATACAGGATGTAGCAGTATGAACCTATTAAATCATTAAAAAAACTTTAGGAAAACACTAAATATTTACTGACTCACATTCGGAATGTTGGCGCAGTGAATCGGAATGAGTGATTATTCACTGACTTGCAACAAGTTTTCCGCTGATTCAGTTGTTAGAAACACAGTGATATTTGAGAATATGTGTACTATTTCTGATTTAGAGTGTGGTTGCTTTCCTCACTGCTAATCATCCTCTGAACCAGAGGCGTGGTCTCTAATGACGTAGCTGTCAATGAGACGTCAAGAGAAGTTCTCAAACAACTTTTTTCTTATCCAGGGGAGACAATTAAACAGTACAGGCGAGGCGTCATTTGCGCGCAGTATTTTCACTGTATGTAGTATTTATTGTATGGCGTTTTAAGCTGTAACCATATGATTTTGGGAAAGTACGGAGTAAAGTCTAACGAATCCTTCTCCGTTTCTGTTTTACAAATAAGATTTTTTTGTAGGCACCAATCTGGAAAAGTAATTTTTTGTCATTTCGAGCGCCCCAATATGGTTCTAATATGCCGGCTGTATTGTTAACATAGAATAGAGAATATTGAAAAATTACACGCCAGTATTTTGGAGGGACAGCTATCAAATTTAGCGGCGCAGTAAAATTTACGTGAACATATGCCTATGAACGTACAGTTGCATGGTGTGAGTGTTGAATCATAATACTGTGGAATGCTACATCGGGCAAAGTCTTCCATCCAATTGAATAAGGCTGTGTCTCAAATAGCCCAGAGGGCACTCTCTCACACCCTCTTGACGTCACAGAGTGTACTCTCAGCTGTCCCAAATTCGAGGCAGAGTGGGTGAAAGGAAGAGTGAGGAACGATGCTCCTTCGTTGCACCCTCTCGCCAAATCTGCGGGAAGACATCTTAGTTCACATTCAAAATCGAGATAAACATGAGGTGTCTGTGCGAGGCATAGTTTAAGTGTCAAGAGGTTCGCTACTTTTTTATTTGGGTAAAAATTTTATAATAGTATGGAAAAATGTACATTGCTTTCCTATTCTCACGCTGGGTAGCAGAGCTTCGAGGGTGCATCCTAGGGTAGCTGTCTCAATTTGATTGAAGAGTGAACCAGAGTGGGCGACAGTGAGAGTATTGAGTGAGAGTGTACACACTAAGATACGTCTTGCATGTAGTTGAAAATAATATCTTCAATGGTATTCCACATTGATACGATCCAGCTCGCACACTATGAACTGTAACTGTGAACTGTAGCACGTTCATACTGATGTGAGGAGTGTTTGTCCAAATTGTTGACATGCAGTTTGCAGTATCCCGTATATTGGCAAGAAGTTAAGCGACAGCATGAGACAGAACACACGAGGCATGCGCCAGGCGAGGATTGCTCTTACACTCTGTACTCACACTCGGGATGTGCTCGGGTTATCTTCCTAAGTTATGTTTCCTGCGATACCTAAATCACATCATGCAGATGCTAGGAGGGTTCCTCACTACTGGCCACGGCCGCTTCGTTTCCTGTCCCTGATTCACTGGTTCCGTCTGTATTGCTGTCATCGTCGACGAGACGTTAAGCTATATATTCTTTTATTTATGTACGCGTGGGTACTTGTAGCTTTCCAGGAAAGAGAATGTAACTATTCCTGTATTTCTTCGTAAAGTCGCCAAAAATAAACGCCCGGTAACCAATGTTTCCATGGCGTTATTTAGATACACTGCGCGTCATGACGATGGTTGTAACACTAGATATCTGTATGCAGAGCCAGTGGTTTTTGTAGAACAGAATTTTGCAACAATTTGCTTAAGTTCCTTGTGTGCACATCTGCAGTTCTGCTTCATGGTCAGTAATTGGCTGTTTTTTTTTTTTTTTATCTTTTAGCGTCTCGGGTTTCTACCCATAAATCAAAGACGTGTGGTATCACAGTCATGTTGTCCTGGTTGACAGTCGAATGAGTGCCTCCTCTACACTAATACGTTCTGCCAATGATCATGAAGCAGAACTACAGACGTGCACGTAAGACGTTGAAACAATTTGTTACAAAATTTCTAAAAGCACGGATGTATGGAACTTTTTCCCCTTCAGTTTGTTGCAGGTGGTGTCCCTGAAATGTTAACCGCAATAATACGGGAAAGAAAGGTGGGAGTGGTTGATAAATTTAAAAAAATCGAATGTACTGTGATAGCTAATACATTAAACGACCTCGTTAATGACGCACGACGGTGTCTGTGATGAGCTTTATTTAGCACTCGCCTCCCACCAAGGTGACCCGGGCTCGATCCTCGGCGGGGTAGGTTCCCGCACTCTCGCATGAGGGAATTCTGCCAGATGATGGCGCTGGTAGGCGTGTTTTCTCGAGTATCTCCCGCTTCCTCCGCCTCGCCATTCTGACGCTTCTCCCTTGTACGGCCACAGTATGTGCCATACTTCGTGGTACGCAGATGCCATTACGTCTGCAGATAGGGATGTGATAACATGCCATAGCCCTCGGGTATCCTCGTCATATGATAACTTTTTACTGACGTGACTCTACGTAAATTGGACGGTGTTATTGCTCTGTAGACTATACGCCAGTTGTACAGTAAGGTACCAACACTACACTTAAACTTTTTTCACGTTTATATCAGTCTTACAAGCAGGATAAAGTGAGCACTTTTGAAACCTAGTTACCCATCACAGAATTCAGACCATATTTTAAGGGGGGCAAATAAGGCTTATGCCCTCCCCCCAATTTCTTTAGAATGTTATAGCAATACAAGTAAAATATTGGGTAGAAAAGTAGTTAATATTGCTGGAAGATTGATTTTGCGTTAGTAACTTGGGAATTAAAATTTTGTTATGAAAAAATTCAGTGTTTCTTAATTACGATATGGAATTAAACTAGTTACTTCAATTTTATTTTTCAGGTGTTGATGTACGCATAAACATTATAAGTACACACTGCAAAACGACACTCTACGTTACAAAATAATATTAATGACTTGTCTGTCAGCCAAAAAGTTGAATACACTTTCATCCTTAATTGTAATAGCTTCTTCTACGGATCTTATTAGTTTCCAGTCCTAACTTTTTCAAACAAGACCTGGCAAGCCTGTCGCCTCTTCGATATGCTGCCAGGGGCACATACCCCCTCTTGCCCCCTAGCAAATCCAGCACTGAAGTTTTCTATTCCCTTTCAGATTATTTGTAAGTTCCTGTCAGTTTGTTAATAAAAACAAAGCACCGTATGTAGCAATCAAAATGTATAGATTGTACTGTACTCAAAAATTATTCTCTGGGGTCACAATACAAAATAATATTTTAATATTAGTCTAGACAAGATAATCTTCAATGGTGCTCACTTCATCACGAACCACCTATAAAACAAATAGTCCAATAAAGTCAGTCTTTATAACAATGGGATATAGAACTAAAATATATTTTCTACAACTGATTCAAAACTAAATAATATTTTATACATACGTAACAATTGGCGCATCGTCCAATTTAGCTGTGGGCGTAGGTATTTACTGAAATACGCAAGTTATCTTTGTATGCCGCTATAGTGGAAAACTAAATAAACAAAAGCTTCAGACATTGCGTCACTTTCATGAAGTATTTCCTGACTCGTTTGGCAACAAATATTATCAATTTAAGATTGGTGTTTCTAATTTTTTTTTTTTCATTTCCGCATCCAAATATGCATGCATACGCATAACCTGACTGGGAAGCTATCTTGAGGACAAATAATTGGGAAAACATACAAGCATTATTGGTCCTAATGTCATTCGTAAGGATGGTAGAGAGCCTTAAAGGTAGAGATTTGAAACGTGCACGATAAAATGACGAGCATGAATTTGAACGTAATTGCATATAAACGTAAATTATGTGAAGACAAGTAAACACAGAAAATAATGTTACAGAAGGTAGAATTTCGTGATGGTCCTCTACAACGTTTTAAAATACACATATGTAATCAACATGCAAAAAACGAATAAAATGTTCTCCTTGGGAGTAAGTTCTCGCAACCATTTCCACAGAAATTACATGTCAGTTTCAAAATGGATATGTGGACGCCTGGGAGGTAGGCAGCCTGAAACACTGTCGTGCATTAGTACCCTACGTGCTGAACTATTTAAGTTTTCACTTGTTTTAGTTCTGAGAAGAAAAGTGTGAAATTTGCGAATATAGCGTGAATTTTATTTATCATGTGCTACAGTACAAACATTGAATTTGATCTTTAGCGCATACGTAACCCGCAATCAGTCAAAAACATTTTGTTGTTATATTCTTAATTTGCTAGACTTTTTGCGGCCTAAATATACATTGAAAGTTCAACTATGCATGTTCTGCAGAACAAGGTAAATATAACTCACGCTATAATAGCAACTTTCACTGTTTTCTTCTCAGAATTTATAAAAAAAAGAAGCCCAAAAATAAATTAATTCAACACGCAGGTTGAGGGACACACTTCCCTCCCAAAGGACTTTTGCTTGTAATTTTATTGTATTGTTTTCAATCTCCACACCTGTAAAACAGAAATATGTATTTATTTTAACTAAACCCTATACTTTCAACAGGGTCACCACCTAAGAATGCGGAGGAAAAAATCTTACTGCGAAAACACTTCTCAGCAATTTATGCTCCGGGAATAAACGTGGTTATATTGTTGATGATCGTACCAGAGTAACCCGTATCTATTCCCTTGTATTGCCTCCAACACGAGGACTTCTGCTAAGATGGCCACCTGGATGGAAGTTTAGAAGTGCGGATGGGGTAAGGACGACCCAGTACGTGCATTATCTCCCTCTAATTGCTCGTCATTTCACTGAGCTGGCGTGCAGTCTTCTCGCCGACAACTGTCCTCTGAGACTTTCAATAGTGACCCTCTCATTTTATGACGTAATATTGAAAATAAGGGTGCATTGTACCCGCCTATAGATTTTAAAAGAGTCTGCGTCAAGATTTGCGTAACTAAACAAAAAGAATCAGACAAACATCAATTTGAGCCATTTTTGGCAGCAAGAAAATATTAAATTACACTCTAAAAAAATAGTTTGTAAATTCGCCACACGTGCGTATAGGAGCGCTAAGAAAGTTGGTATGGTAGAGTTGTTTCCCAGACATCCATGGTAGCACTCCTAAACATTCAAATATGTACTGAAGTTACCAGACTTGTATTGTAATAACTGAAAAGTTTGCATATGTACAAGGCGGAAGTATGGTAACTCTCCCATGCTGCGGTTAGGTAAATTACTTCCTAAACTTTTTAGGACTTTTTTTTTTACATTGCAGGGTTTAAAAAGTGCATTCACGTGCGTAATGTACTTTTTGAATGTCATTCCTAAGCAGACATCACTCTTGTTCACTGAGCAGTTCGAGAATAAACTAGTGTTGGCCGAAGCTCTACTCGCCTCTCGGCTGCGCGCAGTTCAGAAGGTGCAGCTCATGAAGACTTCCAGAAGGAGGTAGTGTTGTCACTGGTACGTTGTCGTGTGTGCAGCGCTAGAGTGCACTCGCTAAGAACCTTTCAACTACAAGTAAAGGAATGTGAACAAGGCTGTTTAAAATGCGAAGTGTCTGCTGGACGAGTAGGTGGTTCGTTAGTTCGCATCCAGGAAGTCGTGAGACAGAACGTTTACTACCTCATCCCAAGTGGCCATCCATTCTCGTTCAAGGCATAATGTTGACAATGTTTCTTTGCTTCTACCTTCTTGAGTAGTCGCTCTTTTATGAAGTTTATTATCTTCAGATCATTCCAGGCGAAATGCATTACAGTAATTAAAAAAAATTACGGGCGGATGCAAGATTTGTGATAAAACATAAGTCTATTAGAAGCAATAAATAGAGTATCTTAATTCACTTATCATACAAAAAGTATGTGTATGACTTATGACACATTATGGGGCCAGTTTTCAAACCATCTTCTTTCTAGTACATATCTTCACGTTTCTTCGCATGTCTGCACTGATGTTTCCAGCCATCGTTGGTATTGCATTGCACTGCATTGTTAGTGAGTTCTACAGTATCTCACGGCCTCTGAGTTACGCTGTCGTTAGTTACTCGAGACTTCAACAAACTCTATATATATTTAATTGTATTAACACCGCAGTGACATGGCAACAATCTTACTACTGTGTGACCATGTGAGCGGTAAATTCTGCTAATGCAATACGACACAGCTGATCGAAGAAACTTGACTTTTCCTAGCAACTTGCACTTCCTTTTCTTTTCTCACAATGTGCTATGTTTTTACATTTAGCCAGTATATGACTGTTTATACATTACATTATGATGTGGGTAGCTTGTTTTCTTGAAGCAAATAAATTGCAAGGTGCATTGTCAAGGACTATTATACACTTGGCTGGTAAGTTCGGTATAAGCTACAGTTCACACAAGTCCATAACCTGCGCTCATTCGACCTTGTAAGTCACCTTATTTTGTTTCCAGTAAGACCTTCATCACTCCCGGCACGTGCGTAATCCACCTATGTCCAGCTATGCTATTATTGTGTACACTAGGAACCTCATCATGCTACCGACATTTGCTGGCAGTTTAGTTTGGACGAAACAAAGATTCATCAACGTACACTACATGAAGTTTTTCCTCACCAGGTATATAGTTCTCTCTTATACTTATCAAAATCGTGCGCGCTAGGCTATTAAATCATTCCATTACATTCGGTAAGGCCTATCTCCACATTCATAGCCTACTTTCAGAAGGAAATTTAGGCTTATGAGATCACCTTCGTCCTGTTTGTGTGTGTCTGCGTGGGTGAATGTCCATTCAAAACATTTAAGTCCGTGGACCGAATATACACAAAACTGAGTACGCATCCCTAATTGGTAAGCTTATGTCACATTTATGCATTTTGTCAGTGCCGTGCTCATATTTTAAAATTGGCGTTTTAAATTTTTTTCCTCACACGATACATCTCATCAACATATATGTACACATGAGATGTCTCGTGTGAGATATATATATATATATATTATCGTCATTGCCGGTGAAAAACCTCATGTGTCATCGGTTGTATTAAGAGACTTCGTATTAAATTTGTGTACGCAATTGTACTTAAGTGCACATACTAATACAAATAAATTATATGTATGTAGTTCTGTGATAGTTAATACCCCAAACACTAACAATAATATGTAGTCTTTTTTTTATTTATTTATTTTTTTTTTCTTTTTTACTTTCCTGAAAATTTTTGAATTTTGCACATAGGAGGTTTTTCACCGGCAACGACGATATATAGACACACACAGGATTTTACTGAACAATACCGACAAACTACAGCAGGCGATGCCTTATGAAAAAACATGCAGAAACTATACTATGCATTTTTAGCCTAACTTAATATTAAGGGAGTAGTGAGATTCTGAATATCAAAATTTATAATCGTGTTTACCCAAAATATCGGAAACTAAATAACTTAAATCAACAATATTTTCAGAACTTCTTAATCCTGTTGGGACCTCCAAACCACCAGCAAATACAACTTAATACCTTCCACCCTTATGAAAATAATAGGAGTGGCTACCCTATAATTGCATACAACTATTTTACCTTCAGGATTTTCGAACCTGTGAAGATGATTTATTGAAAAACGAGGCCTGTGTAACAAAAAAGGTCCTCTTGTTACAACTGTCTAGGACATACTGTTTATGGTCAAAACACATCTGAATATTCGCGCACATACAGAGCCTAGAGCATAGGCAATCCTGCGAACATCCATGTGATGTGTTCAGCGTACAGACGATGGTGGACATTCACAGTAAACAAGTCCAATACAGTTAAAGTCACAGATCAGTTTGTTGCTAGCATTCTGCATATATGTCGTAGCAGTTGTGAACGAAAATGGTATGTCCCAGGCAGCCGAAACATGTGAAAATGGTATTGTATTCGTCATGCTGATAATAAACCGAATACGATAACTTTGTGGGGGAATATTTAAAAAATAAAAATAATAGCACAGTGTCGGTATCAATGTTGTTTCTCCAAAGTATGGCAACTACAACCACCACGATGGTCTAGTGGTCACATTGTTTGTCTCCCTACAAGGCGATACGGTTTTGATTACCGCCGAGTGTCGAGCCAATTTTCAAGTTTAGGAATCGTGCCGGTACGATGACATAGGCCGGTGACTTTTATCGTGGATCTCCCACTCCTTATCCTCCATTCCCAGTGCAACTGCATGTTCACACCATGTCACCCCTCGTTGGCTATCAAAATCGTAAATGTTACGAGCCGTCCTAATCTCTTCATTCATTCTGGCAGTATTCCTACAAGAAATCCTTTATTGCTGTTGCTGATTCTAAAGTCATGAAAACGCTTTTATGTTTGTTGTTTTTGTGGCTGTTAGTCTCTATATTTGTTTAATTTCAATACTTGTGTACAGTACAGTGGTATGCATTCTTATCATGTAATACTTTGTTTTTTAAATGTATCTGACCCACGATCGCAACCCGCACAACTACTTCTGCATGCGTATTGCAAGAAGCCTACACGGCTCGACATTCTCTGTCTGTCACGCATGCATGATACTTTTTTAAGGAGTTTCACGAAAACTGTTTATTTTGACGAGATTAAGCTCTCTGTGAAATGTTTTTGCGTTTGCAATCACACCCATGTTACAGATTAAGTATATATCATGACCTACGACATTTTCAAAGGTGCAACATACCCAATTTATTGCTGAATCGTGTGGAATCGTATTGTTTATGCAAATCAATTACTTTTAAAATACTGATTTTTTTTAGGAGATTGTATGCTTTAGAGAAAACACATTGATACCGACGCTACACTACAATTTTTTTTTCCAAGTATTACCTCACGAAGTTATTCGTGTTTGGTTTATTATCAGGGTGACGAATACAATACCGTTTAAACATGTTTCAGCTGCCTGGGACCTACAATTTTCGTCCACAACTGCTACGATATGCAGAATACTAGCAACAAACTGATCTGCGACTTTAACAGTATTGTACTTTCTTACATTGAATGTCCACCATAGTCTCTGTACGCTGAACGCGTCACATGGATGTTCGCAGGATTGCCTATGCTCTAGGCTCTGTATGTCTGCGCGAATATTCAGATGTGTTTTGAGCATAAACGGCATGTCCTAGACAGTTGCAACAAGAGGACTTTGTTTCTTACACAGGTCTAATTTATCAATAAACCATCTTCAAATGTTCGAAAATCTAACGGTAAAAAATATATATACAATTATATGGTAGCCACCCCTATTATTTTCACTAGGGTGGAAGGTATCAAGTTGTTTTTGCTGTTGGTTTGAAGGTACCAACACCATTAATCAATGCTGAAAACATTGTTTCTGTATGTTATTTAGTTTACGACATTTTGGGGAAATACGATTAAAAATTTGGGATTCAGAATCTCATTACTCTTTTAATATTAAGTTTAGGCGAAAAATGCAAAGTACAATTTCTGCTTGTTTTTTTCATAAGGAATCACCTACTGGAGTTTGTCGGTGTTGTTCAGTAACACCATATATATATATATATATAATGTATATATATATATATATATACATATATACATATATACTTACAGGATGGTTCTGAACTACAGGTACAAACGCAAGGAGGTGATTCCTTATGGAAAATAAAGTAGGACATATGAAGGACACTTTGTACCTAAGTGTAATATTGTGGGAGTAATGAGCCACAGAATATCGGATTTGAAAACCGTATTTATTTTAAATATCGGAAACAGAATTATGTAAAACGACAATACTCTGAACATTGATTTGTGTTATACTATTCTTCAAACCCACATCAAATGCTGGTTGATACCTTCAGCCATTACTAAAAGAACAGTGGTGGCCACCCTCTAAGTGGACTAAACGTTTGTGCCATCTGGATAGTGGAACATTTGACGATGTTTTATTGAGGAATGCGAGCTTTGTAATAAAAATTGTTCTCTTATTGTAACTGTCTAGGGCTCATAGTTTTCGTAAAAATGCACGCGAAGCTTTGGCTGAAGCGATAGAGTACCAGGAGAGTATAGCCAATACTGCGTACATTGTGTTTGGAAGTGCTCAATTGCTCTATCCAAAATGGGTTAGAAAACATTACATACGAAGAATATCTTACAGTAACTTGTAAGGGAGATATCCACCCTTACAAAGCGACGTTTTACCGAGCAAAAATTAAATCTAACAGACAAAAAGAAAGGTATTGTGAATGATTACATTGATCGTAAGTATTTGCACAGCCACTATTGTGGTATACAACTTCGAGAAAAATGAGGGGGTGGTACGGTCCTACCAATGTGTGTGTAACATGTAGGTATTTTGTATTTCTTTTCAAAGATGTAATTACAAATGCATAATACAAGTAACCTTCACGCAACATGTTTATGTGAACTATTGAGAAGAAACACATGTGAGGATGCACTTTATTGCCTGCCAGGTATGCAACCCGCGTTGCAAAGGTGGTCGTACGACCATAATATATTTGCTGTATGTGAATGCGGGTTACACGATAGGACAGAATCGTGTTTCTACAGATCTTCTGATAGATGTATTCCAAATGGGAAAAAAACATTGATTAACTCTTAATGATTGTACATTGGGGTTAATTATATTGGTTTTGGTTTTTATTTTATTTTAGATTACAACTGACGAACAATTGATTGCGTCAAGCCATGCAACATGTGTGGGGTGTTGCGAATAGTAATACATGCATCATTAATCCGGGCACGAAGTTCAGCTACTGTGTTGATCGGGGTCTCGTATACTAATGTCTTCAGAAAGAAATCATGTGGCGTCAGGTCTGGGGAGCGTGGTGGCCACTTCACAGTTCCACCTCTGCCTATCCATCGCTCACCAAATGTGGTGGTAAGGTGACGAGGAACTTCCAAACTGAAGTGTGCAGGAGCTCCGTCATGTTGGTACCACATACGCTGGCGTGATTGTAAACCACATCCTCCAACAGAACTGGAAGTATGTCCTCTAAAAACTGTCGATAAAGGCGGCCAGTCAAGCGCACCGGCAAAAAATAAGGGTCATTTTAACATTTCTTGAGCACTGGAGATATCTGAGGAACAACTTTTTTAAATTTAATCGAACTAGGTACACACATGTAGTTTTGATTAAGTGACATGACTTTTGTGTATTTAGTTCGTGCGTATTCACATTTTTACAATAAGGGCAGTTTGAAATTTTTTTAGTACACGAAATATCTTAAGAACCATACATCAGAATTTTATCAAACTTAGTACACACACATATAGTACTTAGAAAGGTGACTTTTATGTATTTTGTTTAGGCTGTATTTATATTTTCAAAATGATGGCCATTTGAAAATTACTTAACCATGCGCGATTCCCGCGGAATAATTTATCGGAAATTTATCCAACTCGGCAAATATTTAGTAATTAGTAAGGTGACATGGTTCTTGCGTATTCTGTTAATGCTATGTTTATTGTTTAACTGTGTGGGCCTACTGAACATTTTTTAATCACATAAGATATCAAAAGCATAATTTTTCTGAATTTTTCATATTTGGTACAGACATATATCAACGAAAAATTGCCTGACTTTTTCCATTATACTTATGCCGTGTTAAAATTATCGAAACTGTGGTCATTTGAATAGTTCTTGATCACGTAAGTTATTTAAAGAAACCACGTATAGAAATTTCTTCAAACTCGAATCATGTCCACTTATTATAGTGAAGGGCGTTTTCCTCATGCCATAGAAATTTTTTAGTGGTAACACTAAGAACCTTATTATGTTGTCATTAAACGGGAAACAAGAATATTTTTTCTAAACCTAACAAAATATCTAACTCAGTACACAATTAGTGCTAGGTATGGAAATGTGATTTTAGTGTTGTTTTATTGTTTGCTCGTGCTGTTTTTAAAAATGTGCGTTCCCTAATTTCGAAGATTTCACGCCTCGAAATTGATTATATATAATTGTCGAACCATTGGAACCAAATTTAATTGTATCGACACTTTAGTATCGAAACAATAACTTTGATTTACCTAGTCATTACTGTTATAAGTGCGCTATGTTAGGAGAAAGCATAACGTAAATAAATAAGTTATTTTATATTTTCAGATCTACAACACGGATTTGTTTTTTTGGTCTTAACTGGCACACACACTAAGGAAAGAGGTAACATCTTGTATAGAAGTGTGTTCTACTCTTGTTACAGTTCTGCCCTCTTCTCTACAGTTAGATTATATCTACTCTGTATTCCTCTGCGATGGTCTTCTATTCTTGCTAGGCAGGGACGTGCCAACTATTCTGTGAGCGAGGAGGTGAATTACAAGAAAAACAAACACTAATACTCACCCCTCACTTGCATAATGTGTCTTGACACTTAGATGAGATCGTCTACATTCATCCCTTCAAATAAATTCATGTAATTAAGAAATGTTGAAATATAAATTTGTGTAAATGGTGCAGAAGAAGGGGGAGCGGGAAGCGAGAGACATAATCCCCCCCCCCACCCCCGGTTCTCTTGACACGACCTTGTTACCCGGTGTCGACACTGTAGTTACTGTTTCCGTCGCAATATTTCTGTCTTGTCTGACTTCTTTCTTAATAAAACTTTACAATTTTCCTGTTGCTACCTGGGCTCGTTTCGTTGAACAATCAGCTAGAATAGTGAGATGCCTTATCTTCTTCTCTTCATTGCAGAAATGTATCACTATACATGGTATTTATGTTTTACCGCTATGTACTGCGTCATTACTTTTGCGACTAGCTGACATATTATAATTAATGAACAATAATGTCATTATAATACTTGTAACTTTTCAGTATTTCCTTGTTTTAGCGACATATAATAATGTTGCATTAATAATTAAACTAAACACACGTACAGTACATGGAGAGGTTCGAAGATCGTGTGAAAGAAAAGTGTTGTTGTAGCTGCTATACTTATATTAAAATAGGGATAGCGGTTTTGTTTGGTCTACAGAAGTTTGTTCTGTAAAAGTAGCTATATGTTCTGTAGAATGAGCAAAGAACATCTTTGTTTTACAGAACACATAACTACTTCTATTAAACATATTGTTGTGATAACAATTCAGACAGTGCTGACAAAGTAACTGCATTGTTGTTTCTGTTTAAACACAAGTATGATACTACGACAATACATTTCTTTCAGCTTGTGTAATCTACCGTACTGGTTTTAACAGCCATGACTGCTTATTGTCATTTGTGAGGTATCCACTTTGTACGTGATCCGATTGTACGCGTTCAAGCCGATGTGCGTGACATCGATGGAACAATGTAAAAGTATTTGTAAGATGAGAGGGGGAAGTTGGTGTAGTCTAGTTCACATATTTCTCGAGGGCATCAGTTAACTTTGTCGGGCAGCATGACTGCGACAGTGAGGTCAAAAATGTGACCTGCGTTAACTGTTGCAAGCAAACGGACAGAGTACTCGATCAACGATTATGTTACGATCAGAAATTCGATCACACTATTCGACCAATGGAGCCAGCCATGTTAGCAGCCGATCCTTCCGACTGTTATATTCCCTCACTGTTGACATTAGAAAAATAAATATAGTCCAAAAAGTGTCCCAAAGACACCCCCCGCTTTCGGTGCAACTTTACTTACCGTTTTCCAAAATGTGGATTTATAAAAGTTGAACATACCGTGCAGCACCGATAGTCCTGGCAAGTGGGCGTTAATGACATAAAGATCCCGCTCTGAAATAATGTCATAAGATAAGCAAATAAAGCAGTCACCGACATTACTAATGTGCATGTGTGGGTGGTAGGATAACCGGAGATCTGGACATGTTTCCGCAAATTATTGGTTGGACAGACGACTACGGGGGCCCAGTCAAAAATCTGGTCTCGGGGAGTGATGCTCTGCTTGTGGGTATCCTGCTCATACGATATTTATTATTTATGTGGGGGTTCTAAGCTGCAAGGTTGTTCTGTGAAAAATTAAGAGCTTTCTCGATCTTATATCGGATGTCAGGTAATTCGCTGATACAGACTGTGCCAAGTTTGGACACTAAGTTTTACTGGTTAATGAAATCCTCCATAAAATTATGTACAATCCATTTTCCTCGCAAAAATTTAATTTCTGTAAATTACTGGCACTCCAAAATCAAGAAATTCGAAATGCTCTTCTTTGATATGTTCTCCCGAGATCTTGACTTACCCCTTTAGTAACCTAAAAAATTTCTCAGATTTGTCATGATTCGAACCTATGACCTTATGATTTGTAGGGAGGCAATCTAACCATCGTACCACTTCGACAAGGTGGTCAGTAAGCGAGTTCCACGCAGTGGTAAAATACCAACTATATAAGAGACAACTTTTGATTTTGACATCCTGATTTTAGACAACTTTGTTAGTATCACTATGAGAAAAATGTTTTAATCTGTAGAAAAAATAACCTTAAAGGTGCATACCTGCTGGCGCGAAACGCAGAGAAGAGGTGCGATATTTTTCGGCTGTGATATGTCCATGTAGTAACAAGCGTGGCCGCCGACTGCAAGATAGGTGAAGCGAGGAGAATAGAAGACGTCTGTGGCCTCCTCGGAACACTCCAGTCACTTACTGAGCTGTTCGGCCCTTTGTCCACGCGCGATACGAGTCCTTGGCTGTATTGCTTGTCACTCCGCATCTCTTCTCTTCGCGGCAAAGTGTGGACAACCAGGAAGTAGCACATCGCTTTTACTATCTTAGCTTGTTTTGTCTTCTCTTCGTTTCGCGTCAGTGTGCATGTACATTTACTCCAGGAGCCATAATAATCATTAATACCAACATTATTTTTATAGAAACGCAATAAAATATGCTTTCAAATTGTATAAACATATTTACATGAATTTAGGAAACGTTACAGTCAAACATCCGTAAACTGGCAATATGGACAAACTTCCGTAAACAAAAAATTACGGAAGCCACTTCCGTATAGTTACAGTAATTTTCTGTAAATATTTCCGTGAATTTACGAAAATTTTTAACAGTGCAGGTAAATTACATATCAGGGCCAACAAGCTACCGTACATTCTCCCTCACCGGTATTTTGGACATATCTCGTAGACTAAGAGTCGGGCGACATTTTACCGAGGAATACTTCCTGCTTTCTGCTTAACTTTGGCCACTTATTCACGTGGTGCAGTCAGTACCCGTGAATGCCTTGACACCATGTTAGATGATTTCTTATCGAAACCATCACTTATGTTCCCGACGTCGGATATTTCGTAACCAGCCTATGAAGCATCAGGCTCGGTGTTATGCCGCTCGTGGTGGTCGACCAGAAGATCAATCTGCAGCCTCGTGTTGAACACGGTATCCTAGCAGTCATCTGCTGGTGAGGTTGTGTACCAGACCAGAACTGCTATCACATGGCACGACGCGGTCCCGCTAGCTATAAAGCAACAGGGGAGGGGAAGGAAAAAAGATATTTAATTACTATGTAGTATTGTGAAGGGAAGCTATCTCCCGCCTGCCACTCCGGCACGAGGCGCGAAACAAAACACGCACGACTGCAGATCCAGACAAGCCACAGCCGGACAGAACCGCAGATATGCTAATCAGCTCCCGCCGTGTGTTCACGAAGACCACGATCAAACATAGTCGGCCTGGCTGTTCCTTCTTCGTCCTCTGTAATTATACACGGGCTATAAAGATGGTGTATCCGACGAGCTGTTCGTTGAACATTCTTGATGTTATCCCTGCGCAACTTTTTATTTATGTCTATTGTGCATCTCTGCCACTCGAGGAGATTAGCAGATTGTATAACTTTGCTGCAATAGGACGGATGACGGGAATAGTGTTTTTAGTTGTCTGAAGTTTGTGTTGTCTCCGAGTAGTTTTTGTGTGTTTTCTTACGCTACTGTATTTCCCTTTTAAGGGTGTTCAAGTGTGGAAAAATCATAATTTTATATTTGTATAAAATAGGGTTAGATTCGTAGACACTATTTGACAGTACATTTTCCTCTTATGAAAAAAAAAAATTAGCTCAGCAAGTTTTTCCATAATGTCAGTTCAAAGTCAAAACTTGCATATTTTTACTTCATGCAAAACTTGAAAACCAATAAACAATATGAAATAGAAAAAATCACATCAAAACTACATGCCACAGTGTACAGCTTGAAGCATATAAAAACCCTTTACAAAAAAATTTTTGTACTTAAAAAAATTTCTAAAATTTGCTAAGTTTTTTATCACTTTTAAAATTTTTCTTAAAATTACTGTATTAGCTATCAGAGTACATTCTATTTTTTAAATTTATCAACCACTCCCAACTTTCTTTCCCGTATTATTGCGATTAACATTTCAGGGACACCACCTGCAACAAACTGAAGGAAAAAAAGTTCCATACATCCGTGCTTTTAGAATTTCATCCCAACACTTAGTTACAACCACTGATTTTTGGTGAAACTAATTTTGTAACAATTTGTTTCAACGTCTTAGTGCTTATCAGCAGTTATGCTTCATGATCATTGGAAGAACGTATTAGTGTAGAGGAGCCACTCATTCGACTGTCAACCAGGACAACATGACTGTGATACCACACGTCTTTGATTTATGGGTAGAAACCCGAGACGCTAAAAGATAAAAAAAAACAGCCAATTACTGAACATGAAGCAGAACTGCAGGTGTGCACACAAGGAACTTAAGCAAATTGTTGCAAAATTCTGTTCTACAAAATACAAAATGTTTATAAAACCTTTACATTAACATTTTGTATTTTTAAGAAAAGTTTTAAAAGTGATAAAAAACTTAGCAAATTTTAGAAATTTTTTTAAGTACAAACATTTTTTGTAAAGGGTTTTTATATGCTTCAAGCGGTAGACCGTGGCATGTAGTTTTGATGTCATTTTTCCATTTCATTATGTTTACTGGTTTTCAAGTTTTGCATGAAGTAAAAATATGCAAATTTTGACTTTGAACTGACATTATGGAAAAACTGGCGGAGCTAAATTTTTTTCATAAGAGAAAAATGTACTGTCAAATAGTGTCTACGAATCTAACCCTATTTTATACAAATATAAAATTACGATTTTTCCACACTGGAACATAATTTTAAACTACTTACTTGTAGCTGGGTGCGAAGATTCCACTTTACTTTAACAATACTTGTATTGTTTATAATTAGACAACAGACTCTGTTCTATGAACATTTCGCACACGTAGCATAAAGGTTGTCAAGTTTGTTACAGAAAGCGTACGTACATTAAAAGTGGTTCGACAAGCAAAAGTGATATTAATATTGTTGGCGATCCGCAACTGTCGCCACGTGATTTCTGGATTCTTGGCTAAGATTATATAAGGAAGCTGCATCACAGATAGGAGAGTTTTTGCCAAGAGGCGTGTTGTGTGTGAGTGAGTCATGGTGACAGTGGCAGGTTGCGAGTGGTACTCAAGAGTTTTCGGCGGTATTGTTTGCTGCAAGGAGTAGTGTCGACGAGGACGTTCTTAAACATCAAGAGAACCATCGAGGTGTTCTGTACATTGAGTCCATTAATTGTGAGCGTGTAAAGAGACAGTTATGAAGAGAGATCTTCTATAAAGGACTGAGACTTTATTGTTTTGAACGTATAACTGCTATGTATATAGTAACTCACTTATTTGTTTTATTTGACAGTAAATTGTGATATACTCGGGACTGTAACATTTATTGTTCTTGACCATAAGGCATTTTGGTGTAGATAGTTAAATAAATTAAATTTACTTAATTTTTTTATTTTATTTACTCAAATACCTCTATCTCTCAGCGTACCTTGTCCAACTTGTAACAATATAAACAGTACGGAAATATTTACGGTAACACAGTAACCACAGATAGGCCTACATTAATATTCTGAAACAATAGAGAGTAGAAGCAGATATATATTTTCACTAGAAAAACACGTATAAACATATGTTAGTGTGTACCCAAACACACACATATATACATATATACACACATATTTACGACACATTATAGCTCTGGGTGTAGCTTTCTGTTACGTGCGTAGTGTAACAACGTTTATTTTTTTAAACATATCATGAATAAGCTTGTTTAATTTCCTATATTTTCCCTTCGTTAACACATATATAGTGGTTTTGGACTACAATAGTAAATACTTTACACCAAGCAAAGTACTCGTATGCTATATATCTGACTATTGTACTTTAATAAGGACCAATATTTCACGCCAGTTATGGTGTGCAATGCCGTCTCTTGTATTTGAAAGATTCTATTGAAACGAGTAGCTTTTTATTAAACCATAATGTCGTTTGTAACACCTCCTTTAATCAAAGTGAAATTTTTATGCATATTATATAGAGTAAAATTAATAAATTTATGTAAAATGGTTATGTCACGACTCTCAGCAAATGACACACACATAAGTGTTTGATCGTATAAATTGTTGTATCAAATGTTATACTAATATCTAAATATAAACGCAATTTTTTGTGCTGTTGTTTCTTTATTTGTGTTGTTATTGTGTATACCTACGATTTGTTTTTATAACTTATTATGTTTGCTTAAGGGTGTTCAAGTGGAGAAAAATTACAATTTTACATTTGTATGAAATAGTGTTAGTTTTATAGATGTTACTTTGGAGTACATTTTCCTCTTACTAAAAAAAAAAGAGCTCAGCCAGCTTTCCCATAGTGACATTTCAAAATCAAAATTTCCATATTTTTACTTCATACAAAACTTGAAAACCAGTAAACATAATGAAATTGAAATATCACATCAAAACCACATGCCACGGTCTATGGCTTCAAGCATATAAGAATACATTGCAAAAACGTTTGTATTAAAAAAAAATTTTAAATTTGCTAATTTTTGGTTACTTTTGCAGTTTTTTAAATACGAAATAATATTAACATTGGTATTTATATGCTTCAAAACGTAGACCGTGTCATTTAGTTTTAATGTATTTTTTTTTTCATTTCATTATGTTTACTGGTTTTCAAGTTTTGTATAAAGTAAAAAATATGCAAATTTTAACTTTGGAATGCAGTTATGGAAAAACTAACCGAGCTATTTTTTTTTCCGTAAGAGAAAAATGTTTTCTCAAGTAATGTCTACGTAACTAATCCTTTTTTATACAGACATAAAATTGTAATGTTTTCCCCACATTAATGGCCTTAGCTGAATGAACTGTGAATTGTCACATTTTGATACTCATTTTCGCTAATGCATATTTAGAAATATTTCTAAGTTTATTTAGGTTCCTTTCTCGAATTAAAAGGCTTATGTAATTTGTGGATTATGTTAGATTACTGTATACGAATAAAATCTTCAGCACAGTCATTTAAATACACAAGACGGAATAGTGCCCAATAATACTTCCTTGTGGGGCTCCCGTCTATGGTTTCCATATTGACAGTACTTAAGCTTAGCCACTGTCTATTTGTACTCTTTGTTTTCTTTACTATGTAAATTAGTTCGGATAACGTTTCAAGAACTACCAGTACCTAGCAAAGTTATGAGTTTTTGTAGAAGGCTATCATGGTTTAGATAATTGAAAGCTTTCGGAAAGTCACAGAACATTCCTTTGGCAAAATTTTCTTTATAAAATGCACGGTCGTAGAAGAGCAGGTCTGGACACTCGCCTATCTACCAATGTATTTTGCTTGACCCCCTTGTTGTTTGACTGTACTTCTTCAAGTTACCGAGAATGTTGTACTTTTTGGCGCTGTATTCCGGGCGGTCGGACTCAAACTCCGCCCATTTTTTTATTGTTAAATTTATAAAGCAAGTAAAGATTACTGGAGCCTTTTCTTAAATCTACGAAGGAAGGAAGTATTTCAAAAATTGATAAGAAAAAAATACGTTTCGATAAATTGTTTATCTTAGTGGAAAGGAAGTGGGCGGAGTTTGAGTTCGACTGCCCTAACTGCAGCGCCAATATAACACAATATTCTCGGTAAGTTGGTGAACTACAGCCAAACAACAAGGGAGTCAATTTTCCAGGCGAGTGTCCAGACCTGTTCTTCTACGGCCGTGATAAAATGTTTTAGTAAGTGAGTAAAAGAACAAGATTTTGGTGAGCACTACATTGGGAGGGTTTCGTCGCTACTGAGTGGTACCGAACGAGGTAACACATTAGACTCACATTCGAGAAGGCTCTGGTTCAATCCGGCTCCGGCCATCCTGATTTCGGTTTCCTATGGTTTCCATAAGTCGCTCCAGGCGAATACTGGGATAGTTCCTTACTCAAGGCCATGGCCGACTCCTCTCCCAGCTCCTGTCTTTGTACCAAGGTGTATGTCACCGTCTATAAAGACATCGCTGTCGCCGAGCCCACTTAACCTTGCCTAGTGAGTGGCGGTGTGAGTTGAGCCCTGACTAGCGCCGGAGTGAAAGGACAGCGGAAACTGAAGATATCCGAGCAATCTACCCGACCAATGACGTCATCCAGCACGTATCCCACATGCGAAAATTCAGATGTGCCCATCCGAGAATCGAACTCGGATTGACTTAATTTGTATTTCTGAATCTAGCTTAGTTTTTTTTTCGAATTACGTAATCATTATTTGTTTTATTTATTTATTCTTGCCGTTTTACACTTTGTAGGCAGCGAGGCATGGTTACACATAACTTAACACAATTACAGGAACTAGGAAAGGCGTCGACCATGGTTTTTGCTAAGCAACCTAACCCACATTCGCTTGGAGCTATTTCAGGAAACAATGGACAACCGAAATCAGGATGGTCGGAGCCTAGGATCGAACACGGATTCAACCGAATGTGAGTCGAACATGTTTCCATTGCGTTAAAATATAAAATAGTTGTGTTGGTTAACTGTGTATTATAATTTCAAAGTATTTCAGAAGTGTTTTAAACGTCAAACTGTATAGCTGTACCGTAAGTAATCGTACACTGAGAATAAATTACTGTTGTTATAGGTACCATAGTTCTGATAAAATAAGGACAACAATCCAGTTTGATGGTCAGTACTATCTGAAATGTTCCAACAACAGTTTGTTTTGTATGAGCAAAAACAAGTTATTACTTCTACATCCGGGAGAATCCAAGTAGTACCAATAAACAAATTGGTTTGCTGTCCCTATTCTAACATAGGTATATAATCTACAACAATATTTCATTCTTAGTGCGAGCGAAACTCAACCTGCTGATAAGCCACAGTGGTGCATGTGAGATGCGAGAACATCTCGAACTGAAGCTTCGACGGCCGTGGAATTCATTAATACGCCATCGTCACCTTTCACAGCACATCCCAGGTCGTCAGAAGAAATAATCACTGGATAATCACGCAGCGGTTCATTACACACTCAGTCTCACTAGTGATTAACAGTTTCCCTTCCTAGCTCGGCCGTGTAATTTACATGATCAATTATATTGCCAGAGGCATTGCCCTACTATACTGCTGACAGAAGAGCATCAGATCCCTTATGTCGTGTGTTCCAGTAAGCATCTCTGGTACTGGATCATAAAAAAGTATACTTCCTTGTGTAAATCACCCTATTGGGTTCTTGTTCTCTGCACAGTACTGCAACTGTTCGAGAGTAGTTCAACACACATTAAAGTAGGTAAAGTGATGTGGTGAAAAAACAAATGAAAACATTGTACTCGTAAAAACCTTACATTGTATTCACTGTAAAAAAATTGTGTAATTGTACACTGATGTACGTGACAGCACAATATCCACACATGTTCATGTAATTTTACACTGCCTATGTCCGTGTCTTTTTACAGTACATAACGGTAAAAATACAATTAAATGTATGTATATTAACACTGCTGCGGTACATGTATTTTAACACATTGATGTGTTAAATAACCCGTACCTCAAAGGAAAGAAAAAATGAAAATTAAATAAGAACAAAATACAGTATATTTGAAATTAACTGGCAACCTGGTGCAAAATTTAGAATTTTTTTTATGGAACCTTAACATGAGTAATATCTGGAAGATTTATTAATTTCTGAAGTGATTCGTAAGTTACGAGTTATCTCAAGTAACTTGCAACTATTATCAACTGACGAAAATTTCTGCAAGGATTCGAACCCACGACCTTAGAGTTAGTAGCCAACGACCGTAACCACGAGAACACCGGTTGTTGTTAACCAATGCGGTTTGTAATATGGGATCCATTCATTCTAGTCTAAATAGCCATATTAATCAGTTGTTTTTGGCATTTATTGGGATTATTTTAGCAAACTGTTCCAAATGAGAAAGGGAAAACCTTTTCCTCCTTCTTACCACGCGTATTTTTGCTGAATCGCACAACTAATATATAGCACGACCTAATAATTGGGCGACGGTCAAGCTTATTATAACAAGTCAACTGCCGTATGAAAATTTGTATTTCAAGGAAGTTTATACAATTTTTTTTTTTTTTTTTTTTTTTTTTTTTTTTTTTTTTTTTTTTTTTTTTTTTTTTTTTTTTTTTTTTTTTTTTTTTTTTTTTTTTTTTTTTTTTTTGTAAAATGACTACAACTTCCATTAACGAAAATATTTTTGATATGAACACAGTAAAACTGGAGTAAAGTTGGAGTTCACAGACAAGGCAACAGGTTTCGCTCATTTTAAACTGTAAATCTACGCGAAAACCACATCGTAATAAAAAAAAAATAAGTTTAGGTGTTAGTAAATAGTTTTTATAAATATGTGATCATGTATGTACGTCAGAGATGGTAAAATTATTAAAGCTTTCTGTTTAAAAATACGCTTTAATCATTTACTTCACATGATACTATACCTACGCAAATTGCTCGAGTAAATTTATAAGTATTTTGCCGTTTCAAAACTGCGCTGTGAAACAAGCATTTTTACATTTTAATCAGTGTATTTATACTAGACAGTGCGGTTATAAAATACAAAATTACGTGTAATAATACAATATGGGACTGTATTTCTACATGAACATTCAAAAATTTAAATTTACATCAACTTTCTAGTAAATTTGTGTATACATTTGTGTTTTTTAATCAAATATCTGTACATATTTTGGTTTCAGCAAGAACAATTGTGTATAATTACACTTACTGTCATTGTATTCCGTAATTACACGTACAAAAATGTAAAACTACCAGCTATTTGTACGTGTATTTTTACAGTGTTTTTTATGCAGTTAATTTACCTGTATCTTTTTAATATTGGTTATTGATTTAAATATTGGTTATTGAGTTTAAACTAGACTAACTTATACTGAAACAAGAAAGGCGTAAATACATGAACTGCTTGGAAGTAAAACCTTTCCTTGCCTGTCACATTGCTTTAACTAATGCTCAACTGAAATTCTCAACTAACGAAAACGTCAGAACGAATTTACAACTTCTCATCGAACAAATACGAATTGACGAGTCGTAATAATTGAAAATGGCCTGCGAGACAACCCATAAATTTTTCTTTACGATTTTTCCTTGATAGTTTCTTTACGGCGCATGTTCTTTAATTGATATTATCGGATAACTATTTAAAATGAAGTTACTTATATGCCGTAAATAACTTCCGCTGTTGGTAAGTGTACGTTATTAGGAATAATCCATACTTATACGGCGATTAACAGGTTGAAAACGTGCCCGTCTGGGCGGCGATGTCTGAACCAAGATTATTCCGTTTCGCTTAACTTTAGTAAACGGACATGTCTGTGGGTGTTATCTGTTCGCATTATGCAATGTCACACCGCAATAGAACATTTCCGTATATACTTAGTGTGAACGTCTCCGGTCATTTTTAATTTAAAAATAACAATTCATGTTGCATTAAACATGTAGGCTACATACACCATACAAAATATAAATACCCCTCAGAACTATCTTAATTTGCTTAAGTAACAGAGTAAAGTAATGTACAAAAGCGACACACATCGTCGGTAAATAACAAAAAAAAAAAAAAACACTTTAACGGTAATTCGAGTACACAGTGGGCTAGTGGCTAAAATGTTAACTTGAAGTTCCAAAGTTCATATGTTTGTTTCCCTTGGTTTTCTGTAATATTTTAATTTGGCGCATGCTTTCCTCGAACTTATGAAGTAATTCATAAAATACAGAATGATATTTAATGTAAAATTACACGTTTTTGTACACCTAGGTAAAATAAAGCAATACATTTCCAATTAGTGTAAATATTTAATTCAATTGGTAAATTTATTTCGCAAATGCAATCTGTAGTATTCGACGGATTACCGAGGAAGAAGTTCCATCAATTTCAATCTGTGGGAAATTACTGTAAAACTTTGAGTATTCACGGTTCCCAGTTTAAACTGAAATAATACAAGTATTTTTGAGGTGTCTGAAGACAAGTTACTTGATATTTAGTTCTTTGCCCCTATGTTCTGTCTTGAGATTTCCCTTCGCTAACAAGTATAATGGTCGCAAAAATTTCTTGGTACCTAGTGAAAAACAACTGTTGCAATTCTGTACCTGAGAAGCATAAGGTGGTGTATCCAAAATGTCACTTTTTCACGACAAGAGTTTTAACACTTCTGATGGCAAACTATATCGTTTTGTTTTTTGTCTGTTTGAGGATTCATTTGCACTTACCACCACATGCATCTGAAAAGCCCATGAAATTCTGAGATTGATCTAATTTCCGACAATTTTGGACTTAGCCTCTTATGCTTCTCAGGAACTGAATTTTTGGCAGCCATTGGCGAATTATAGGCCAGTCATCATAGACAAAAAATTCGCGTTAGGTCGCAAAAAATTGCACTGTTCTGTTTTATGGGTGTTTTTAGGATGCATACCAATAGTATAAAACCAAGTTTGCAGCTTCGAAATACCTGTGCTAACTGCGTGATGTTCGAAAAACCTAGTAATTTTCGTACTTTTTGCTGTTATTGGCTAATAATTCTAAAAGGTGCATCCTACGGAAAATGTCATTCTGTACACTGTTAAAGTAGATAAAATTTGGTACACTTGGAGCGCAACCGCAGCTCGGTAGGACTATTAGGTCCTAAGATACATCACTTCAAAAATTGGTAATTTTTCTCAAAAGTTAGTACCTTAGGCACTAACCTCCCAACAAGGCAATACGAGGTTCGATTCCCTGCGGTGTCGTTCCGGATATCCGCATTTTGGAGTCGTGCCGGGAAAAGCAGTTGAACGGTGAGTTTTCTCGGGGATCTCCTATTTTCCCATCTCCTTTCATTCCGGCGCCCCGTGTGCACCTCTTACATTCCTGAATACTTCACTGTAGTCACTCATATCTAGAGTTGCTAGACACTGTTGATAACAATGGAGGACATTTTACTAAAAAGTACGACAATGAAAATTTTTCTGACTCGTGAATTTATAATGTACTGGAGTACAACACACAAGGTTATTTTGATACTTAAAAGGCTTCAATGTTATTGGGGACTGCATGATACAATCGTAAGTATTTCAGGCGAACGACATTCAAAATCCCAATAAACTGAACACGAAATTTATGCATTAAAAATAAGTATTTAATATTCTACGATTTAATATGGTTGTTAGCAATAAGTACCATATAAATACGCATTTTAAAATATTCAGGAACTTTTCTACAATTCAATCAATATACTGGAACAAACACTGCATGTTCACGCAGAATTTAACTCCAGCCTGCAACTGTTTACACACACAGAAGGGAATATATAAATCGTTAAATACAGTGTATGTATATGTATACACGTTGTATTTATTTTGTAAAATATATAACTTATTATAATATATAAATGAATGTATATATGTCTCTCTGTGTGTATATTTGTAACGTAGTTTATGTGTTTCTATACAATTCATCCGATTGTCTAACGTCTGCTGTATAGGGCTCTTGACAAGGCAGACATGTCATCTTGCTGGACCTTGTCAGCTCAGAGACCAAGACTGATATCTTCAGCAGAAGGGGAATGAAGTTGCCAGCGGCCAATAACGAGCTGCCAGCCACCTCGGGGAGCGTGAAACACCCCTTCTTTTATCTTCTCCACGACTCTCCTACCTGAATACTTGCGTCAGTGTTGTGTAGCACAAAGAGCTGCAGGCTGGTGCTGGCAAGGTTATGTGCCGGCAGCTGTGCGGCTCTCAATAGGACGTGGCTTTGTTGGAGGATAAGAGACCGCGAGGCGGAACTCATATTTAAATTATGCCCGTGAAATGAGCGTCTCTTCATTCTCTTGCAGAATATTCCTCCACGGCCAGGCTTCGCTCTTTCCTTTCACGGCATTTTTCCGACCAGAAAATAAAAAGAAAAAATTACAGCGCGCAAAGCTCTTTCAAAAGGTGCAGGTTACGTGTTGTGAAGGAACCCAGCTAGTCCGGCAGTATTCGGAAGGTCGTGTATTCGTTTCTATCACGACCAGATACTCCACAGTGGTAGTTCCTCCAAAGTGGCGGTTCCTTTTCTAGTTCAGTCGCACAAGCAAAGGTGATTTGGCTTCTCACGTGTTGGTTAAATTCCTCAATTAGCCTCTGGTTTCGAAACATTTATATATGATGTTTCTGAAATACATTTACATGCTTGGAAGCTGGGTTCCTTACAGAAAAATATGAAAAAAATGTACATAAACATTGTTCCGAATATCCTTAATTATTGCGTTTTTAATTAAAAATCACCTAATTTCACATATATTAGATATTGTCAGTTCATTATCATATGTGAAACTCATAAAATCAGCGAAGTAAAAAGGGAGGCAAATGTTCTAAGCATACCTTCATTTCGCTATCAAATTGTACACATTCGTTGCTTAATGCGTGCGTGTGACACTTTGGTTACGCATTGGTCGAAAATTTTCTAATGTGTATTTCATAGCTTGGAATGCGACGACAAATATTATGTATCAAATAATGAAAAATTAAAGTGTTTTTTAACTTCACTTCGCATAGTAAATTTCATTAGCCTTGATAAAAGCATTGAATGAAATAAATAAATAAATAATAATCCATATTAAAAAGTTACGTTGCACATTGAAGTTTCACTTTTCTCAGATTATTTCTTTATAGTTATTATATACTACAAGTATATGAAATATTTGTTCCCAAACGTTTGCACTCGCTACGTGTGAAAATTTGGTACTATTAGCTAATTTTGGCTTTCCCATATATAGCTCCGTTATGTGTTAGCCGCTTAAGTATTCCGTGATGCTTTGTGTCTCTTACAGCTTAAGGTGATCTATCTGCAATGTGTTAGTAATGTGTGTGAGGCAACTTTATTTAAGACTGCACTTTTACATTATGCAGTGGTTCACAATTTAATTATTTTATAATATAAATATTGCACCTATTACTATAAAATTTTATTTCGGTATACAAGAAAGTTATGTGCATGCATAGTTAACGCGTCAGACGTGAGACTTGTTACAGTTATGAATTAAACGGCTTTAAATTATTAAAATGTATAGTTAAATATCTCAATTAAAATTCGGGGGGAAATTTCGAAATTACATACAGACAACAACAATAACTAAAAGAAACTCTAGACAAAATTTTATTAAAATATGTAGCAAAAAAAAAACGAACTAACGTTCACTCGTAAGCCACTGCGAGGTAGGATAGGGATATAAATTATAATTTAAATATTAAAATAAATATGTTGGTATCTTAAATCACCTAATTACTAGGCCTAATCTATAAAATATGTTCCAAATAGTTTTGTTGAATAGAGTGTTATTTTTGTTCCGAAATTTCACGATTTCTGTTTCAAGTGCTAGACATCAAGCAAATGTACGCATGTGAAGAATCACGCTCTGAAACGTCAACAAACATATGTGATTAGAGTGAGTGAATCATGCACAACCCAAACCAAATTGCAAAAGTCTTCTCATTTTGGCAACTGTTAATGAACTTATGAAGGTCGCACGAGTGTGTATGATGAAGAACCTAAGATATTCTGTTTAATTTAATAAAAAATAGAAAAATATCCGCATTCAAATGTGTAGTAAACGTTATAAGATAAAACACGAACTAAAGTAATTATATGATTCACATTAAAACGAAAAGAACATTAGAATCTATCATTTGAGAAACCCCTCATGTGCACTTGGTTGAAAATAGATTTTTGCACGCAGATAGTTTTTTTGTTGTCAGTTACACCTTGACAACATAGGGATGTCATGTCCGCACTTCTACGCACATTAAGCGACTGTAGAAATAATGGTTTATTTGAGAAAGCCCACGTGTTCAGGACACAAGAGCAAGATGAAAAACTGATATTAAATTGTGTTTATTTATTATAAAGTAATATCCTATAAACAGACGGGTTTTTTCGAGGCTGTAACAAAATTACTTTTGTTTCTTTCATTTCTAAGTCATTTGAGAAACCCCACTTGTCCATTCTACAATAACATTAGTCGTCATTACGTTATTTTTATTCTAGCCAACAATACGTTACTGAGTATATGTTACTTACCTGTCTAAACAGTTTAAAGTACAATCGATTATTTGTTTTTTTTTTTTTTGTTTGTTTGCGTCTCTTGATAGCTTTACAAAACCCACAGTTTCTCAAGTGACTGGTTCATTTATTGTAATGAAGAAGTTAAGTCAGAAAGTTAAAATAAATTATTTCTCGCAGGCGATATAAGATGAAGCACATATATTACTGGCGAGGTTGACGTGAAGGAACGCGAGTCAGAAAGCTAAGCAATGACATTCAATAACTAACAATGAATGCTGGAGACTTCAATGCGCGAGGCAACACAACTGAACTCAATCACACGAAGCCGGTGTGCGGGTGCCGATGTCTGCACCACTGCAATGTTATCGAAACTGTAGCGCACTAGTTTATACAAGATATACGTACTAAAGTTTGTATTTTTGTCTTATTTCGGCTGCCCTAAGAAAAGTTACATAATAGGCCGGAATGAATTATCGAACAACCAAACATTTCTTGTACCCATGCTAAAAGAATAAGACTAAACGTGACACATTTTGCGATCTACTTTCGTTTTAGGGTAAAAAAAACTACAAATATTTGTTTTGCTATATTGTATACTATACAAGTGCTCATAAACTGCACCTGGAACTCGGGCTAAGAAAACCACTCTCGCCATGTGTGTGTGTATAAATAAATAAATAAATATATATATATATATATATATTTATATATATATATATATATATATATATATATATATATATATATATATACACACACACACTAGCTGTGCTTCCACGGCTTTGTTCGCGTGTATTACTCATACTGCCCGTGTGGAATAATGTAAACAGAAATTCTATTTAAAGTATTTGTTAGTGGTTACACTCTCTTTTTATGTCATACATGCCTTATCTGTTTCAAACAAATATTTTTACGCCTAAATGATAGCAATTCCCATCGCAAATCAATCAATTTAAGTATAATTCTTACACATTACACGGGATACGAACCCAAAACCCACCACACCAAATACTTATATAATACACAAACGAATGCTCCAATGCAGGTCAGGAGTCTTCTTTCTTACGTACAGAGGTTTTTTTTTTATGAATAGGATGGCAAAAACAACAACATATTTTTAATTATTATTCCATGGTCATTTTAACTTTTCAGGAGACACTAATATTTTACTGCTTTTCACGTCCTTAATTTTAAAATTTCATATAATCCGAAATTTAATTTTTAGATATTTTAACAAGTTTCACTATCAAAAATTCATCTCGATCACTCAACAGGTATAAGAGGTACAGATGATTAATTGAAAACACGTTTTATTTTTCAACGGCTTCCAAGGATGAATTTCGAAAGATCAATAAATATCTACGTAAGCATCGTTTTAAAGAAAACAGTCATCCCAATCTCTTAACTGGTTTCAGAGAAATCAAGGATTAATAAAAAACATATTTTATGGGTTTTCACCCCCATATTTTTCGAATTTGCAAAATAGAAAAATTTTCCAATAAGCATTTATTTAGGGCAGAATTTCGAAGGTAAGAAAATTATGATAGCTTTCCCGGTTAATGAGATATAAGGGATTATTTGAAAACACATTTCACCCCTTTTCACCCCTTATATTTCGAATTTTGAAAAATCGTTCTTAATGGTTGCCTACGGGCTAAGGGGAAACTACATTCAAAATTTCATGATTATTAACCTTGTCTATGTTGGCAGGGTTGTGTTTATTATTTAAAACAAATATCAAAATTACCCATTGTTATGTTGGTAGCACTGTTTTCGCTATTTAAAAATAGCTTTTGAACCAAGTGTTTGTTATGGTATTTTGCCATTTAATTTGATTGCGCAAAATGGAGTCTAGAGGCAGAACGTTATGTAAGCTTGCTGTGGAGAAAATGAGAAGTGTGGAGATAAATGAACTTTGATGAAAGAATCAATGAAACGGTACGTAACAAATACCAGTAGATCTTAACCTCAAAATTGTTTATGTAAACATTGTAAATCAAGCTCATAAAAGTAAATTTTTCTTTCTAGAAAAAAGGAAATGTGATTGCTGGGTACTTGGAAGATTCAGATGACAGTAATGCAGATCCCAAATATGAGCTAACAAAAGAAGTAGTCCGTGGAAGGCTAAGTTCCGAGTCGGAAGACGATGTAGTTCCTGTTGTTCGCGAACAAGAGATACTGAACTGTAACACGGAGACTACTAATTACAGTACGTAAATTTCAATAAATCTTCAATACTTAAATTTTATATAAGAATATTGATGTTGGGGAAAATAATTATGGTGTACAGAAGAACTGACATAAATTAATTTTCTTAAAACTTATAATTGTAGAAGACAGTGGTGAGCCTAAAATAAATTAGTAAGTTGGAATATTACGCAAATTAAAACTACGTACACCCTCAAAATACAATATGTATTTTTCCAACATTAACATTTTTGCGGTGAGGTTATGTCATGAACTTTATTTGTTATTGGCTTAACCCATTTTGTTTACAGTTTGATTCACAATTGAAACTTTAAGAATTATGATGACTATGTAATTAACAGTTGAATGAGTGTATTATGCAATTTAATTGATGTTCTAAATTGAAAACTCTATATTTTAACTTTTTTTTACACATCTCGTAATCAACATTTCCTCAGTGTTCTAATTTTCGTCATTTAGCCGATGGCCTTTCAAACAATTTGTATACAGCAAGTTACACAAAATTCTACATTTTTTATTTAACCGCAAAACATCGGATTGAAGATTGAATCTAGTATAAACTGTCATTTACGCACTTCTATATTTTTACATTGGTTTATATCACGTTATAATTTACAAAACAGTAGCTCATTATTTACATCTCTCTCTTTAAGTATAATACTGCACTAAACTTTGGAAGTAACTTCGCAATTTTTTGTACATTCAATTTTTCCATGGTTCCTGCTTACTTCTCAATCGTATTGCTTACTGCTTAAGTTTTTAACTGTGTAAACCCCTTTATTCATGATATTTATTTAGATTCAAGTGTTATGTACTTATTATAATTTATTGTATTGTATTGTGTGTTTTAGGACAGAGACCCAAAAAGAGAGTACGCGAGTGGTCGAAGAAAAATCTATGAAAGAACCTTGTGGTTTGAAGTGTCGTTTAAAATGTAGGGATAAAGTTAATGATGAGCAGAAGGGTACAATACTTAGAGAGTTTTATGGGCTTGAAGATAAAAATCTACAAAGGAACTTTATGTCAAAATGCATGCAGGTCACGACACCTAGAAAATACCGCACTCAAAGTAATAGTAGTAGGTCACCAAATTATGCATATTACCTTTTTGTAGATAGCAAATAAAAAACCGAGTGTGCAAAACGTTATTAAATCTACATTGAGTGTTAGAGACACCGCAATAGATACGGTTCACAAAAAAAAAAAAAAAAAACAAGCAGTGAAGGTATAGTACAAGAAGACAAAAGAGGTAAACATGACAAGCGAAGGCAACTTGATTCAGAGATAAAAACCCAAATCAGAAATCATATCAACTCTTTCCCGAGAATTGACTCACATTACTGTCGTGCAGATACGAAAAAAGAATATTTAGAAGGTAATTTGAATATATCTTTAATGCACAGACTCTATGTTGAAAAACGACGTAATAAAGGCTTCATTCCAGCCAAGTACAGTACGTACGAGCACATTTTCAACACCGAGTATAATATAGGCTTTCATAAGCCTAAAAGGATCAGTGTTCCTTATGCAAGCAGTACAAAAATTTCGACGCACAAAAAAAGCTCAGTCTTAAAACTAAGTATGATTGCCATCTTTCTGCGAAAGAGGCTGCGAGAAAACTGAAACGGAAGGATTTAGAAATGAGTAAAGAAGATAATTCTAGGGTTGTTTGATGCTATGACTTGCAATCCAATCAGTTATTCCATTACCTTGTGGAGATATTTCATCGTTTTATTACGAGAGTAAACTAAACTGCTCTAATTTTACAGTCTATGACATCACTGAAAAGAAAGGGTACTGTTTTACATGGCATGAGGGAATCGCTAAACGAGGCGCTAATGGAATAACAACGTGTGTATATTACTTTCTGAAGAAATGCAAGTATGACGCAAAAGTAGTATTCTACTCCGATAATGGTGTCGGCCAAAATAAAAATTCATTTGTTTTGCCTATGTACGTGCATGCAGTGAACACTATTCCCATTCAATCAATAACTCACAGATTTCTTGTTGCTGGTCACATGCAAAATGAAGGGGACAACATGCACTCTCTCATTGAAAAAGAAAAATCGAGAGCTCTGAAAAGTGGACCAATTTATGTCCCTTCACAGGTTACAATGCTAGCCAAAACAGCAAAAAAAAAAAAAAAAACTGGTAAATCCTACATTGTGCAAGAAATGAGCATTGAATATTTTGTTGGCTTGAAGACTGCATCACACGACATTCGGCCAAATTTTCAGGAGGATGAATCGGGTCGCAAGGTTATTTAGAATGAAGTTAGTGGCTGGCATGTGACAAAACAAGACCCTAATAAAGTGCATTTTAAGTCGTCTTTCAGTGATGAATACAAGATTTTGAATGTTCGTCCCAACCAGCGAGGACGTAGATCCACACTGCACTTGAAACAGCTGTACTTAGAGCCACAAAATATTATCAAGAACAACAAGCATGACTTGTTAACTTTATGTGCGTCATCTCATATACCTGATGTATACCACGATTTCTTCAAACGATTGCATTCAGTGCAATGAACCAAGATAAACATTTTGAAAAATATTGTCTTTGTTGCCAACATCTGCTTTCATTTTTTTTCAGTGCTTAAGTTTTTTTTTTGTAACCACATCGTACCAGCTTGTCAAAGAAAGCAATTATTGCAAGCCATTTTTATAGGACTTGATAAACATTTTTGACGCTATTGATGTTTATTTCAATAAGATAGCACTGCAGGTCATTTAATATTGCTAAAACAGCGTTCGATTTGGCTAATAAATATTTGACAGTATGTATTAAATATTGTCTTCTTAAAAAGTGTGTTGGAATTGGCAACACAAATATTTGATTTTGTGTACTAAATATTGTCTGCCACAGAAGAATATATAGCTGAAAATATGTTTCGGTTCAATACCAAGATAACTTACGAAATGTTTATGTCCGCCAAATTATTACTGCTGATAGCATTTCTCCATTTCATTAATATGCATATATTATTTGTAAAGTCATATGCTAAATGACTTAAAAGTTGTTACAAATATTTGCAGTGCAGTACTTAATGTTGCCAAATTATCATGGGTGATTTAAAACTTTAAAGTGAATTATCTTAAAATAGGGTTTTTAAAGATGTCTGAGTATTGAACTAGTACAACGACTATTTCCTAAAGTGTTGACTACATCATGTTTTATTTCTGGGAAGAATGACCTACAGTCCAACGGCTGTATCTGTCTTGTGATTTTTTTTTTATCTGGTTGGTATTTTCCCAGTTACGGTTTCCTGAACAATCTCTTCTTAGGGTTAAAATTGATTATGAAATTAATGGAATATTCGCGATTTACTATTTTGCCGTAACTACATAATTATTTCTGTAGGAAAATTTTCTACATAATAACAAAATTTTGCAAAAAAACTAGGATAAAGTTTTACGATATCTGCTGTACAATAGTGTGGGAAAAGAACATAATAACTAAAGCAGCAAAAACTTAGTACCCATTGCCTTAAGAGTGCGTGGTACATAATTCAACGCTAAAAGCATTAATCTATAACTGTAGGTTTCTTGAAACCAATTTGCCAAAGTTAAGCAATAGCAATCTAGACAATAGTTTCAGCCAACGTTTTATACAAAATTGTTCCAGTGTTACGAACTTCTGAGGCACAATATCTAACGCGGGAACCTCGTACATTTAACTGCGGCGCAAGATATCACGCGTAACGAATTAGTAAGTTTGGATAAATATTTACTCATTAAGTTGGCAAATACCGTTATCTAGGATTGTCATTGAGTATTTTATCCATATTGGCTTCGAAAAAAGCGTAGAAATCAATTGATGTTTTCAGCGTTTATTTATCTACCACGCACTCTTAAGAGCGCCTCCCACCTGAGAGACAGGTTGTGAACAAGAAAAGCTATTTACATGTTGAATTATATTCGGAGGTGTTCAGTCATTTTAATATATACTATTGCTACCGGACAGTAGCCATGTTATACGTTGATAGGAGAAGAATATTGCTACAGGTATGGAAATGAAAATAAAAATGTGCGAGATAATGTTTTTAAATTTTTTTATTTTTAAATCCTCGTTCATAGTTTACAGGAGATATTCTATAGCTATGTTGGCTTCAACGAGACGAGCAATGCGGTGCTGGAGGCATATATGTATGTTCGACAGGTACTAGCTACACTGAACATAATTAACCTGATCTCCCTATTCTTACTCAAGCCAGGTTTCCGAGTTAAGTAAGCCCTTAAGGGGAATCATGCACGGCAATCTTCAATTTACAATATTTTCCACACTACAAGCGTTCCTAAAGTCGTATCTACATTTTGTCAATTTTTGCTATAAACATTAGTTTTCTACGCCCTTGTACAATGCAAGATAATAAATAACCCCCATGTTACGCGAGATTTGTTGGAAAATGAGAATGATTGTGATATTCCTTACCGTTCAGTAAATGTCAGCTAATATTGAAGTAATTTACTATTTAACAATGTACACAATATGCAGTAGACTAACATGTATGTCATGAAACGTTAAGTAAGGTAAGTGAGGTTTACGTCTTGTCGGCGACAGAAGCTGGGAGAAGAGTCGGCCATGGTGTTTGTTAAGAAACCATAACAGCATTTGCCCGGAGCTATTTCGGGAAACCATGGGAAGCCGGAATCAGGATGGCCGGAGCAGAGGATCGAACCCGGGTCCTTCCGAATACAAGTCCCACATGTAAGCGCTGCGTCACCAAGCTCAGTGCTGGTATATGTCATCAGGACGTAGCCGGGGAAAAATGTACATTTAAGATGGCCTTGCAGTATTGCTGGATCGCGTCACTGATTTTAAATGCGCAGCATAGCGGCATGCGAGTAAGTAAGCTGGCAGGTCTTAGAGGACGAGTCGAGGGCAAGATGCGAGCGTGTAAACCAGTCACGAGCGAGGAAGCGGCGAGCGAAACACACGTCATGTTTCTCCTGGCAACAGGCGGCTGTCGTAATGGCTGTCGCGTGGCCAGCCACAGGACCAGCGCCCTTTGTGTATGCACTGCCCTCCTTGTATTGTCCTTGCTCCAGCCCTCCACCGGCCACTGGTCGAGCAGAGAGCGCCCTACAAGCCGACCTCACACGATGCCCAATTCCGTACCTGTTTCTATACCCATTTTCTGGTACACTGAAAGAAAAATTTTGTAGGAAGACTTCCCTGCAAAATTATTTTGTAGTAACTACAAAATAATGTTTTGATGGCCACAAATTAGTGGTATCAACAAAATGTTTTTGTGGTGACCACAAAATAAATTTTGCAGGGTGAATACCCACATAATATTTTATGGCTGCCACAAAATGTTTTATTTTTTTTCGTGTACCTTTTCTTCATCCATGTGAGCCACATTCCAGCACCCTCCCTAGGTGATAACCTCTGGGCACAGCAGATTCCATATATGACAACTTGCTCAGAAACTAAATAGAGAACATGCTCTATTTTACTGTTAGCAAACTTGCTTCCTTTCTACCCATAAACCCCTATGGGCAATCGCAGCCGCATTGTGTTGGTCACGCATGAACATACAATTTCACGACTGATTCTGTTCAAATCTGCGTCGATATCGTAAAATAAAGTGAATAAACTTACCATACTTCATTTCGAAGCATTGATTGACTTCCATAATCACATAATTTATTTCGTTTCTGCTGCCTAGGTCTAGTTCAGCATTTTCATTTGCGTTTCTCATTCCTTGTCTTCTCATCCCTTGTCACAAAAACCGACTGCACTTGTTTTGAAATAGATGATAAGTTTTCTTTCGCCAATCTAAATATCGTGCGAATACGAGTGAGTAACGATGCACCGATTTCTGCCATAGCCCCTGCTACGAATCTGTCATGTTAACTTCTATACCCATGGGTATGACAGACGATAGTATAAATTAGGCATCGTGTGAGGTGGACTTAATTCATATTTCTTCATATAACAACTCTGTAAGTGTTTTCCCTTAAGCATTTGCTCTTTATTATTTTTCTCCATCAAGCGTTTGCCCAATAATTTTTCTCCGTCAGGCGTTTGGTCTAAATCGTTTGCCCTAAAGGCGTTTTCCCTATAGTTTAGGGCAAACACTTTTGGGCAAATTACGTGTACTCGCCTAGCGTACAACCTCATACTGTGCTACGTCGATCATGCTCTCGGGTAACAGGTCAATAAGTGCCTGGGTACACTGTAAATAAAACTTCCTTGAGTGTTTAGGAAGTTGTTATCCCAGACGCAGTATGGTACAGTTACCATACTTCGTCTTGTAAATATGCAAACTTGTACAGTTGTTACAATACAAGTCTGGTATCATCCGTATACATTTGACTGTTTTATAAAAAGGTTCAGGCTTGCTACCATGTCTGGGAAACTATTCTACCGTGTCTACTTTGTTAGCGCTCCTATACGCACGTCTGGTAAATTTACAAACTATTTTTTGAGTGTAGCTACTAACAGTCAGTAGTTCATCGCTTGAGAATGTCAGGTACCGTTCAGTTCCGGAAGAAACATGCCTCCTCCGTACGTCAGCGGGAGATGTGAGTAGTCAACTGCAGCTAGTCCCCCTGTTATCTATGAGTATTAGTTCCAGGTGAGAAAATAATGCGCAGATGAACGAAACGTGTCGAGCGAACCTGAACAGTCAACGCCCACTGCGCGGAGAGAGGTGGTTCAGTTCAGAGCATGGGGGAGCAATTCTTATAGGAGAGAGCATAACCTGTTTTCAAATAGTTACGTTGACATCCACTAGACGATAGGCAGCTACGTCAAGTCAACAAGCCAGCAATCAGTGTTTTTTTCTCTGAATATTGTGACATCATTTAATTATATATTATAGAGATTAATAGGCAGGACAACGTATTAAATTTTAAAAAGGTACTCTCTTCTTGACTTATTAAAATATATACCGTATTGAGATATTATTAAAGGCAAGTTACACCTGGGGGATTGGTTGGCCAACCTGCGATACTGTTTGGTTCGTTATTTAGCGATTTCGTATTCAAAATGTAACGTCCCATGTATTTCGGAAATTAAAGAGTTCATACGTTGTGCCTCTGGCAATATAATTGATCATGTAAATTACACGGCCGAGCAAGCAAGGGAAACTGTTAATCACCAGTGGGACTGAGTGTGTAATGAACCGCTGCGTGATTATCCGGCTGGTGATTATTTCTTCTGACGACGTGGGATGTGCTGTGAAAAGCGACGATGGCGTATTAATGAGTTCCGCGGCCGTCGAAGCTTCAGTTCGAGATGTTCCTACATCTCACATGCACACTGTGGCTTATCGGCAGGTTGAGTTTCGCTCGCACTAAGAAGAAAATTGTAGATTGCATGCTTCTGTAAAAAATAGAGACAGCAGTCCAATTCGGTTGTTGGTATCATTTGGATTGTTCGTAAAAGTAGCTATTCTGTAGAAGTAACAATAAGTTCTTGCTCCTACAGAAAACATTATTGAAGGAATATTTCAGACAGTACCGACCACCAAATTATATTGTTAGTCTTATTTTATTAGACCTAGGTTACCAACAACAATACGTTTTTTGTTATTGTAGAAAAAAAACTTCTGAAATACTTCGAAAGTAAACCAACATAACTATTGTTCTTTAATTTGGTGCGACGGAAACCTGCTGGACTCGCATTTGAGAGGGCCCTGGTTCAATTCCAGTCTCCGACCATCCTGATTTCAGTTTCCTATGGTGTACCGAAATAGCTCCAGGCGAACGCGGGAATGGTTGTAAAATATAGATCATGGTTACTTAGTGCCTATTTCCTGTTCTTATGTAATTTTTTTTTATGTAAACGTCTCTAACGGTCTCGCTGACTACGAGACGTAAATCCCAATAACATAAAACAAATTAACTATTACATAATTGGTAAAAAAAACAAAGGGGGTTTCTGAAAGACAAATTAACAATCACTCCAGTATTCCATACCATGCTGAGACGTGTTTGATTTCCGGCGGGACCGACATAGGTTTTCACATGTGGTGTTCATGCCGGACGACACAAATACACAAACAGACGTATTTTTAGAAAAGAAACATTTTCCAACAAGTCAGACAAGTTTGTGCAGAACAGATTAAGAGGGCGGAGGAATCACAAAAGTCATGACTCTCCACATAGGTCTACCTTTAAAAATGTTAACACAGACAAAACTTTCCTGTAAATGTTCTACAGCTGAAATGCAGCTAGGCCAATTAAAATTCTTGAAAATACTGGTTTTATTTGAAAAGGCGAATGTTAGAATTATAAATCCACAATAAGGCAATGAACACTTTATCACGCTACAAATAAATAATTAAGACACTCAACTGCAAAATGAGAACATGACCCTTCCCCGTTCCCCTTTAACAAATAGTTAAAGAGTTTTTTTTCAACCTCCAATGGGCAGTAAAAAACGGAAACTAAGTATAGTGCGTTTACTGTCAAAAGATACGTACAACTTTAAGCTACTTTTGGATTAAGTCCCGCGTGTATTGAGACACATATACCGGTGCACCAGCTCTCCAATACTCTCTCCAAAGGAATTTTCCACCTGCTTATTCAACCACGTTGTCAAACATCCTGCAGTTCGTCGTTGCTGTTGAAGTGTCGTCCTCCCAGCCACTGTTTTAATGTTGAGAAAAGGTGTGCTAAAGCTGGGCTGTAAGGAGCGTGTTCAAACACTCCTCAGCCAAAACTTGCGAGCTGTTGTTGGGTTGCGGCTACAGTATGTGGTTGGGCATTGTCATGAAGTTAGACCACACTCGATGTCAGCATTCCTTTCCGTTTGTTGCGGATAGATTGTAGTATCCTTCGTAATGTCGTGGAGTATAAAGTAACATTGACGGTTGTCCCTGACTCCAGGAAATTAATTAGTAGCACTCCTTGGTGATACCAGAACACTGTAGCCATCGGTTTCTTGGTGATGAATGTTTGTTCAAACTTTTTCTAATTGTTTTGAAAGTGGGTGTGCATCTCTTGTGACTGAAGTTTCGTTTCTTTATTGTCGGAATTAATCCATGTTTCATCTCCTCTAACAATTAGGTTCAAAATCTGTTCTCCTTTGACTACGTATTGCAGCAGAAATGAGAAGGCCGATGACATTCACAGATCCTTGTTGAGATCAGTCAACATTTTAGGTATCTACTGTTCACAGTGGTTACTGTACCCCAACTTGTCTGTAACAATGGTGTACTGGGCTGACCATTAAATGTGTCGAAATTCTCGGACAGTTCCGTTATCACGAACAACTGAATTCACACGCTGCACCAGTTCATACGTCGCTAGTGGCTTCCTTCCCTGGCAAACTTCATCATGAACGTCATTAGGTCTTCGCGCTGAATTTTCGGCACCACTCCCACACCAAGCCATTACTCATACAATTTTCTCCATACATAACGCTAATTCTGTAATGGATTTCTGCTGCGTTGTGCTATTCTGCCTAATGACTCCACGCAGTTCGCATTTGGCAGTACAATTTACTGTCGCAGACATGTTGACATAGCCATAACCACGCCTTAACTGATGTATTGGTTTGGCCACAGAACATTGGTGGGGTGAAAAGGGACAAACAATAAGCGCTGTGTTACGACTCGCTTGCTATCGCTTCATGGGAATCCCATATAAAAATAAACTGCAATCACTGTGCATTCCAACGCGTACCCCGCCCAACATTTTTAAACGCACAAGGTTCAATAGGCATGCGGCAACTTTCATTGCAGAGGGTATTGGAAAGCTGGTGTACCAGTACGACATGTGTCTCAATCTGCGTGCCAATGTGATTATGTTAAGAAGTGTCTATATTGTGTACGTATATTTTGACAGTACAATACCGTACAATTAATTTCCGTTGTTTACAGGCCACCGGAGATAAAAAAAACTAAATAAATAAAATTCGTAGATTCGCTTTTGATTTTGTAAAAATGTTGAACCATACTAAAATTAAATATGTCCGACGAGGACGATAATCCAAATAAGATGTGACGTTGTGTTTCATCTTATGGTAGTCCTATAGCACGATAATAGTATTTATTATAAAAAGATGTACTATAAAAGTATATAATAATAATAAAATATATGACAATATTATACAGTATAATGTAGCATCACGTAATACAAGGTAATATAATGTAAACAATATAATTTGATGTAATGTATTCTCATATAATGTAATAAAATATAATACAATGCATTATAATATACTGTATTTCAATGTAATATACTGTAACAAATTACACTGTAATATAATGCGCTATAGTGTCATATAACGAATTACAGGGTAATATAACAAATTGCAATGTAATAGAATACATTACACTATAATATAACACTCTACAGTGCAATGTAACAAATCACAATGTTATGTAAAAAATCACATTGCAATACAACGCATTTTGATGTAATATAGCACACTATAATGTAATATAACTTATTATTACGTAATATAAAACATTAAGATGATCTTTGAAAGAACATTAAAATGTAGTACAATACAATGTAAAACACGCAGTAGATTGCATGTATGTATTAGAGTAACAATTATTAGTGTTGAAGCCCCGTATGATTGTATTATTTCGTTTCTGTATCAACACTTAAATCTGCCGTCACAGTCACAACACTCTGAAAGCCCTTAATCGTCGTTACAGCTCCACTCTACAGCATGCTTGCAGCTCCTGCGCCTGTAATCGGTATGTATTTTGTGTCTAAAATCTAATAACATTTGAATTCGTGGTTGTGAAATTCTTATAATAACGAGACTTCGTTATAGACTACTCGACTCCAAGGGCGCTCCCAAGATATTTCTTCTGCGGGTGTTAGACAGGGCCATAACCAGGATTAGTGTTTGGAGGAGGGAGGTGGGGTGGTCTCGAACCTGGGAGTGTTATGAAGTGGTAACACTGATTCCCTCCTCCCGATAAAGCGTGGTCCCCCCCCCCTAGGTACAGTCTATGCATTTCGTAAGGGTAAAAAATTGGTCTGGAACCCTAAGACCCTCCCTGCTAATGTTTTTTTTTATATGATTTAGAAATTACAGCATTATAGTTCTAATTCCGAAAAGTTATATTTACGGGAAGCAATAAAGTAATATTAACTTACACAAAAGTAACTATTATCCAAAAAAAATTTCACGTATTTTCTGGGGTGGGGGGATTGTAATAGTTTGAACCTTCAAAACCCATCCTTGTATGCGCCACTGTTCGACTCAGTTTAATCGCTGAATTATGTGGTAGTGAGTACTTCACATCTGTACCAACCTCAGTTGCAGTGAAGGGTGTAAGGCAGCTGAGGAACAGAATCTCACTGCAGCTGAGCGGAATTCAATTCACATCCTCCCTAACGCATGTCCTATGCACTACCGCATCATTAACTTTGTTCTCGTGGAGGGCGGGGCTTCAGACGGGTTTTTCTCCTAACAAAACGGCATTGTTACAAACAGGGATACATATTTCCATGAGCTGTAACGGAGCAATTGCTTTCTCTGGTGACTGGAATTACAAATATATTATTTCGTCCTTAAGAAACTGATATTTTGAGACTCAGTGCTCTAACTGCAAATATTGATTCCTTGTACCAATTGTTATACAAGAGATCCGTGCTATTACGTTCGATAAAGTATTTTTGTATAACTTCGTTTTGTTAAAAGTTGTGGCGTAAAACGTCAGGACAAGTCTTAACTGTAGACGAACTACTATGCACTGATAGAATTTCAGACATAAATATTTGTTTTCCATTACTGTTGTTACAAATATAATTGCAGAAAGAAAATTCTTATTATTTTTTAACGGCAATTAAATATGTGACAACAGTAACGGCAAATAAGTATTTATGGAGACGTAAGTTCTATTAATATGTATTATATTGTGTAGTTAGGTTAACGTTCCATGAATTTACCCAAAAGGAACGACATGACACAAAATGCAGAGATTCGAAAGGACGAGTATCCCTCCCTCGTAAGTATCACGTGCCTACGTCCATACGCAGCCTGTAATATACGCGTGGTCAGCCACAACTTTGTTCACAATTACATTTTACAGTAATACTTCGTCGTACATTTCGATGTTGTGTTTGATTCAAAGGAACTATTATCTGGCGTTAGGTGATTGAGTTTCAGACTTTTTTGTATTATGACTCTAAAAGTTCACCACAATTACACAAAATAAATTATATTTGATTTCCCCCCTTCCTTCAACCCCCTAAAAGTGCGTAGTAGATAAATAAACGCTGAAAACATCAATTGATGTTTACGCTTTTTTCGAAGCCTATATGGATAAAATACTCAATGACAATCCTAGATAATGGTATTTGCCAACTTTGTGAGTAAATATTTATCCAGAATTACTAATACGTCATGCGTGATCTCTTGGGCCGCAATTAAATGCACGAGGTTCCGGTGTCAGAGATTGTGCATCAGAAGTTCGTAACACTGGAAATAATTTTATTTAAAACGTTGGCTAAAACTATTGTTTAGGATTGCTATTGTTTAATTTTCGCAAATTGGCTTTAAGAAACCTAGAGTTATATGTTAATGCTTTTAACGTTGAGTTATGTACCACGCTCTCTTAAGGGCCGAGCCTACAACGCACTTAAAATGCGTTGCATTGTGTTCGTAAATACGTTTTTTTTATGAAACAATTCCGCATTTGCCCATTGTGACAATGTACGAAAAGAAAATATACTTCAAACGATGACGGAAGGGTGGTTTCAAAGCATAAAGTCGATTAAAAGAAATAATTTCGGAGCCTCTCTAAATTGTTAAAAACAGCTTTTTCAACCTGTTATATTTAAAAAATACTCACAGGATTCCTGTTTCACTACTATACATGAATGCAACGGACTGTGATTAAAATTATCTACCAATAAAATATGGGGTCACCGCTGAAAGTGTCAGTCAGGCGAGTGTTCTACGATACCATTGCGCGCCGTTTCAGTGTCTTGCGGTAGAGGTGATACCGCGCCACAGGAGCCGGTCAACATCGCCCTTAATGCCGTGCCTCACTCGCACAAATACATGGCCAGTAGGCAGGTGCCTTAAGAATCTAAACACTTCAGTACAAACTCATTTCGCGGAGGTCCTCTAAACGTAAAATTTTTATGATGACAAATACGTATTAATCAGAATGTTGTATAATTTGTCACTGACGGTAGTCAAATTTTTCAAATACTGTGTGTTATAATGTTATAAAAGAAGTCGATGTTTCTATGACAAATCTCAATAGGTGTAAGGATCCACGAACAGTACAGCATGGTATCAACTGCATTCGATATAAATATCACAAACAAAAGATTTTTTTAAATGTTGCCTTTAAGAAAAAAATAAAGTGTGCTATCACATACGGTATATTTATGTATGTGCTAAAGTTCAGAATATCCATATACTATTACAGAATAAGACACGTTGGCAAGAAACAAATAGTGTTCGATAGCATAACTTTTGTGTTATCCAAATGAGATGGGCCTTTTACAGCACGGACCAGCAACAAAATAATTGTTTAAGACGCAGTGACCTGATTAAATAAAGGTACGTAATAACGATGCATCTAGCGAGAAGTTTTTGTACCACTTTCCGAAATGACATCATTCCTCTTTTATTAGATTGCATGTTTTTTTATTTATTTTGTGCAAGTGTTGCTAGGCAGTACTCGCAGTTTCAGCATTTCTTCAGAGGTACATGCTCAATGGAATGGCAGACATATAGACAATTACAGGGGAGATATTACGACTGCGCGCTATATCCAAATGTAATTGCGGTTTGCAGTTTAATCGTTGCAGCGACGTTAGACAACGTACCGGGTCGGACTCGCAAGTTAGTCGACCGCTTGGTAATAAACAACTTTATATTCTGTCCCGTTCTATAAAAAGACAAATACAGAGTGGCTGACGAAATTAATGTGTTTGCCGGATAGGCTTATCTGCACGTAAATTAATTCCGTACCGGAAAATTGGAATTTATCCAGTCATCAGCTCGTTTCGCTCAGCGTATTTAAGCAGCATTCCTCGTTCCGCAGCTGAGCTCAGGACTGGTCAGTTGCCACAGCAAAATCCATCTCACAAGTCATCAACTAAATCACCCTATCCTTAAATAAAATTTCCAGCCATCTAACGTTGAAATCTTATTTTTGGTTTGCCCAGAGGCAAGTAAAAAAAGTAATATAAATGCTTTTAATAACTTAGCGTTTAATGTCCGAACGTAGTTTAGGTACTGCATAAAAATTGTTTGTACTTAAAAAGCTAAAGCAGTTAAACCTACTATCGTTTGTAGTTGTTTTTAAGGAATATTTTTAAATTATACTAGCCGAACCCTTAAAAAGATTCACTTTAGGCACTTCCATTTATTTTACGATTGCAAAGACATTTTAAGGTTATGTTTTTGGACAGTATTACTTTATCTAAAAAGATAGCTGATATTTTAAAACAATCGCCCAGTTTAATTGTTAGTAAATTATTTTAACTACGTAGACTATTTTTTTAAATACCAAATCAAAAATAGTCTATTTAAGTTGGTATTCAGTTAAACAAATTTTCGTTAGTTAACACATTAGCTGATACCAGACAATTCTATTGTCTAAAAAACAAACTGCAGTAAAATTTTTTTTTCAACGAAACTGTATAACGGTTTAAAAAATATGTTTTAATTTGGGTTAGAAAATTTATTTTCTAAACAGCCTTGTCCGCTACTAAATGTGTATCGACTGCAATCTGATACCAGTTATTTGACGTATTGTAATTACCATTTCAATTTGGTAATTTTGTTCACAAAAAAATTGATTCGCTCTTCCCTCACCCTTCAGTGAAACTGCATTTTGCTGATCATTCCGGTGTTACTGTTTCAGACAATTCTTCCACGTCGATAAATCCTGACAAAGGAGGAAACGATTATACTGTATGACATATCGATGTGTACAGACTCACTGTATAAAACGTCCTAAAATGTTTAGGAAATAATTGACCTAAAGGCAGTATCGACAGTTACCATAATACCGCCTTGTTAATATGTAACATTTTACAATTGTTACAATACAGGTCTGGTAACTCAAATTCAGTATACATTTGACTGTTTCATAAAAACTGTTTAAGAGAGCTAATATGGAAGTCTGGAAATAATTCTACCATCCCTACTTTCTTAGCGCTCCTATACGCACGTGTGGAAAATTGACAAACTATTTTCGTAAGCAATAGACCTATCTCTACAACATGATTTGCCAGTTACAATAGCTGATGTGGAACCTTGATTTGCCAGTTACGATAGCCGATGTGAAACCTTTATTCGCCAGTCACGATAGCTGATGTGGAACCTTGATTTGCCAGTCATGATAGCTGATGTGGAACCTTGATTTGCCAGTCACTATAGCTGATGTGGAACCTTGATTTGCCAGTCACGATAGCTGATGTGGAACCTTGATTTACCAGTCATGATAGCTGATGTGGAACCTTGATTTGCCAGTCACGATAGCTGATGTGGAACCTTGATTTGCCAGTCATGATAGCTGATGTGGAACCTTGATTTGCCAGTCACGATAGCTGATGTGGAACCTTGATTTGCCAGTTACGATAGCTGATGTGGAACCTTGATTTGCCAGTTACGATAGCTGATGTGGAACCTTGATTTGCCAGTTACGATAGCTGATGTGGAACCTTGATTTGCCAGTTACAATAGCTGATGTGGAAACATTGATTTGCCAGTTACGATAGCTGATGTGGAACCTTGATTTGCCAGTTA
>PNEQ01048034.1:0-47961 GCA_003012365.1 Medauroidea extradentata
TTAATTAATTATGTATTGCACTATACTTAGTTCTAGATATGTTAGGCTCTAGAGAATGCCCTTGGGAATGAAACAACAGCAGAATAATTTCGATAACTATATTTTCATAAAATCTGTAGTTAAAATACAAATGCTATAATGAAAAATTATTAGTTATAGTCGGTTCGAGTTTTTTCTTGGTATACGCATTTATATTACACTTCTGTTAGTATTTGCCGCTAGAACCAAGTCTATTCTTTACATAAAAAAATTCACAAATATCTGCGATTACAAAGTTATTCATAAAATGTAGTTTTAAAGTCCTCAAAACACCGGAATATCTGAACCGCGCCCTTAAGCGTGGTCATTGAAAAATGTCAGCATGGGGCGTTCAATATGTAACCCGAGCGGAGCTTTGAAACGTCCCAATAAGTCAACTAGAAAATGACTAACTCTCGTGCTTTTAAAGATGATCTGGTGATCAAGAAAACCTGGCCACATGACTGAGTTAACCTACCTAACCCTAGCAGCTTCCTTAAGGGGCCTCGCTACCTGCGCTTCAAACGCGTTGCAGCGATTTACGGCTATCATTATTTTAATGAAACTATTCAACGCCCATTGTATTTGCATATCTACGAAAAGAACACACACTTCAAACTATGTCGATAAAGTTTTAAAAATTCGGCACGTGTATTAGAAACCTCATTTTCCGGCCCTTCAAAATGACCAAAAATGGGTTTTCCAGACTGTCATATATAAAAAAATAACAACCGCATTAAAAAAAAACACAACTATAGAAACAAGCGTTAGACTTTGAACTATGCTGACCACAAATAAAATAATGTGGTCATCGATTAAAGTCCCATGGGAAAACGTATAATAGTATAAAGCACTGCACGCCAGCTGAGTGGCTTGAGTGGAGAGGCGATAATGTATTACATACGTCGGTTAGTGGCATTCTTACCGCTCCTGCCTCACACACAGAAGCGCAGCCTATCTAGGGAGGCCCCTTAAGGTCTATACACAATTGAATACTTTAACACTTGACTTTAAATTTCCGCTGCTTTATGTATTTCGTCAGTACACAATACAAACGTAAAGTTAAACCAACGACAGTTGAAAAACGTTTGAAAATGTGTTTTTTGAAACAGAAATATTATGATATAAATCATTATATATTTGTCATACAAGCATATTATATGTATTCCTAAAAATGTACCTAATTACTGTATTAGTATATTTTTCGTTTATTATAGCCTAATATTTTTCTGAACATAACGCCATATATTGACGTTACTTAAAGTCTATTTACGAATACTTATCCAACGCTACTGACCAGGTAATTCAAGGAACATTTAAGGCAACTCTGTTACTTTTTCACAAAATCCCAATTCTGGAGAACAAAACGATACTCAGAAATAAACATTTTTCGTTCTAACGTACATAATCAACTGTTCTGTGCGAACGGCCATCTTGACTTTGACTTTAGGTTTTCAGTTTATCGGAAACGTAAAGTCAAGGCTACTTGGCTTTAGCTTTGTCGACTCCATTGCGTACGATTCCGTAAGAAGCATCTGTTGTCGTCTTGAGAAGCCTACAATTTTTTCATCTCTTTTTGTCTGTGTTGTGTCTTGCTGTGTTCGTATCAATACGTGTCTCTCGTTATTCGTTATTTATGTTGTCGTTGTTCATCCTTCTCGTGCCTTTTTCACACACCCCATTTCGTCTGTCTTTTGTTGTTTTTTGAGTCGTCTTTCTCCAGACGACTATATTCCACTTACGAATTAATTTTGTGTTGTTTATTTATGTTTTTTCTTGTACTTGGTCATCTTATGGAATGTGACTAAATTCCTTTCAGGAATTTTCTGTATGTTTTATGTCTGTTTACGACTGCTTATTGACTTTTCTTTCTTTGTTCTTTGTTCTTGTTTTATTGTGGGTAAGCCATGTATTGAAAGCTATAGTAAAGTCAAATGCTAAAGTTCTGAATTTTGTAAAGTCTCTTAACCACCTGAGGAGAGATGTTTCAGAGGTTAGCGTGGTCGGCCTCAAACTGGAAATAAGCCCAGTTAACCTCACCTCGACCTGACGTTGAGGAAGTCGAGGGTATCTGGGATGGAGACGGAGCCTGACCTGGCGTAAAAGACGACGAGGAAGTCGAGATGCCGGAACGGAGATGGAAAATGACGTGGCGAAAAATATACCGAGGAAGTCGAGGGCACGGAAACAAAATTGTCCTAGTTTCTGAAGAGACGAGTGATCAACTGCTAACAACGATTCGCCTGTAACTGTCGCACACCACGCGACTTATTCATGTCTTCATTTGGGAGAAAAACAAGTCATTTTCATGGGGATCCTATTTACTATAATATCAGAATAACTAAAAAGATTTGAACATGATGAATAAAATAATAATCCTTGCAAAAATTAATGCAGTGATGTGTTATCAGATAGTTTTAACAACAGCCAAATATCCCGAGTGTTTCATGCTCTCCCGTATGAAATGTGCCTCGACGGCAAACAAAACGTAGTGGCAAAACTGCCGATTTACATTTCACAAACCATAGCTAACTACGTAGGTATGAATTTTCAATCACTGATTATGGTAGAGGACAGAGGCGTCTTATTTAAAATAAATTTGTGTAGTGCTGAATCACGTTCTCTGTGCGGATTTAATGAATGCAGTACTGTTCATAGTACTGTTATATTTCAAATTAATTGGCAAAATATAAACCTGAACAATCTCTTGTGCAAGCGAATATACATCAAAACACTCTACTCTACGTACATTCAAAACATATTTTATTACGAAACGGAATTTTTGTAATGAGACCGAACGAACACTAGCTGCTGTACTGCCACTTTCAAAATACAAATATATGTAGGCTATGTAAGTATGTATGTGTCTGTACATTTTCACGGGGAAATTTTTTCGCACAGTAATAAACAGTATACTGGCATAAGTTACTTACAATAATTATATTATTTTACTTTCAAACAATTTTTTTCTCGTAGTTGTAGGCATTAGAAATCCAGACTTCGAGAATATTCGGTAAGGTTTGTTTTACGCTATTCAAGTTGCCGGGTGGCTTGAATGATCCTATGCCTACACGAGTCCAACTAGTGGTGGAAATTTTACCTTGATAAACCCGTCCGTAATGAATTAACCCACATATTTATAACAATTTTGTTTTCAAAATCATATAACGAATAAAACGAATGCGTGAAGATAGATGAGCAACAGCAAGGGAGGTGACAAGGGTATATTACCCCCCCCTCCCCTCATTTTCTGAATCCTACAAGCAGAGGCAAACCCTAAACAATATACCTGTCTACATACAATAATTTTACGTGTTCCTTTATTTTAGTAATAATATATATATTTATATATATATATATATATTACAGTATATAAATGCAACGCTCTATTATCCAGGTATGCACCTCCTTAAAGAAGAAAATTGTAACAGCAATTATTACGTTTGCCTCCCTTCTCCCCTCCCACGGAAATTTGAGTTGTGCACCTCCGTGGCGATATCTTTTATTGAATCAAAATGACTATTTTATTTACGCCAAAAACGTTGTGTATTAACTCTAGCTAGTCAAACAGTGTTAAGTAGGAATGCAAATTAATATTTTTCTTACCCAAAACCTTTATAAAAGTCCATATGAAAATATTTAATTTGGCTGAGCGTCCTAAGATATAACATAATTAGAGATGATGATGTATCACAAAAATGATTTGTGTCAAAGTACCCTTGAAAACGCTGTATAGTTTCTTGCACAACATAATTAGGTGATATACGTCTGATACAACGTAGCTGTCTGCAGACCAATAACAGGCATCATATATTACAATAGTGGGATTCTTGTTGGCTCAGTCAAATTGGGTAACAGGACCAAGTGCAAGCGAAAGCCAGTAATCTTCTGGTAAGCTGAACGTGTGTTAAAATACAGCAAACAGTCAAGTTTTCTCGCGGTAAACCATCATCACTAAAGATAATGGTATTACATTTCACTTAACAGCATCTGTGTGACCTACGCGCCGTCATTTTTACTTTGGAAATCTTGCAATTGGCGACTTTATGGAATTCAGCAGTGCAGAAATCCTTCCCACGCGACTTTCACGGAAACTGCATAATAACAGCAAACCAGTTTCAACAATAAATATTTTCAAACACTTTTGTTATGACGAGGAAAGTCAATTTATTCAGTATTGAAATAGTAAAAGCACTGCCAACATTACGATAAGCTCCCATTTTTATATGTTTGACTGTTATCATGGGGGTTTATGATTTGCACAACTATGACAAGAAGGTAATGCTGAAGAAAATCCTGGATCGCAAGAACATTATTTATGTGCAATACAATGATGAATTAAAAATAAATTGTGAGGTAGTGGCACAATACTTTTTTTCTGTTTTTTTTTATTGGCATGAAACAACGTGATAAAAGGATTTATTTGTGTGGTTCTTTAGTTACGTGCAGTAACACAATCGATTAAGTTTTTAAACATTAAATATTTTCTCCCGAATGTTTCAATTTAAAAATTTTTCCGCCCTGACTTCATTGAAACGTAGAAGACTATATGTGTGTTTTCAACTTGTTTACGTCAGGAACCTGTAAATGATTTATTTTTGTTTCGTCCAGTTACAGTCCTAATAAAATAAGTTGCTTAAACAAAAACCATCTTCCGGACATACCGAGAAAAAATAATCTTCATCTCTCACATAGCAAGGAGATAATAAAGGAATTAAACATAAAAACTGTAATTGCAGTGTTCAGAATTTTTCGTAAGTAATCAATTTTAATTCTTTTTCTTGTCTGTTTAATTGTCTGTTCGGTAATATTGAGATGTTCGGTAACAATGAACGATGTATTTGTATCGTGTTTTATTACCCGTTTTCTCGTCTGTGTGTTCGGTACAAATTTTGTAATTGCTTTCAATCTAACTTTCCGATGATTAAGTGACCTGAAACTTTAAACGTAACTCTAAACTAGACGACAATGCAATATAAGATAAAATGAAAATAAATATATAAAAAACAGATTAAAAAAATATTCCGCATTAAACTAACTTCCCGATTAGCTAGAGACTTTAAACTTTAATCATAACTCAGAAAAGGATGAGAACGCAGTAAGATAAGAGAGAAAAAAATTGTGAACAAAATTATTATTTGAAAATAAAATACCTTGTTTGATAAACCACGTTTTAAAAATATATGATTGGAAAATTTCACACACAATAATATTAAATAAAAAAGGTTTTTGATATACCATTTTTTTAAACGGACAAAAAACGTACAAAATACTTTCTCCTGTGAAAATACTAGTAAGATTAAAACGAAAAACGTGGGAAGCACGCTATAGGTAATAGTAAGGAGTTTAGAGAGTAGCTTTCGTTGAAAAAACTCTCACAACAGTTCATATAATTTTCAACGCAATAAAATTGTTAGTAGCGTAGCTGCAAGTAATCCTGCATCAGTTACTTCCTTTTACATGCGTCCCACGAAATTTGTTTGATAAATCTTAAAATAACTCGTCTGGGACAGTTTTGAAATTTAAATACTATAGGTCTAATGGTATTATTTTAGACACTTACGTTGATTTTGTATTTAAAGTTAATCTAAATAAACATGAGAAATATTATGCAGTTTCTGTATTTGACGTTGAGTGGCGAACGTATATAAATGTGTTTGGATACCAAATTAGACTGTCACAGTCATACTAAACATCGTTTTAAAGAAAAAAAAATTCTCTGAAGTTTAATGCCTGCCACTGAATAAATCACTGTTTATACTCGTGAGTTAGCAAATTAAATAACAGCAGAATCATTTTCCCAACTTATTAATCTTTGTACGTGTACCAGAAGCACCCAGTTTGCTTTGCTGTATGCTTGGTAATCTACACCACTGGAACTCCTCTACTCTATGGCATTTTCCTCCAAGAGCATATACAAACATTACAAACAGAACGGGCGTGTCCGATAACTTATCCAGTGTGCTGAATTACGTCATTTACATCAACAAGATAGTGTGCTGTATGCAGACGCCATGAGGCATTGGCAGTGAGGCACGAACTACAAAGCACTACCGTAAACCGACCGATAAAACGGCCTCTTTCAGGAAGTGGCTGGCGAAAGTTTAGTGCTCCAGTTGGCGTTCTGTAAAGAGTTCACGTATTTATCGTGCCTACTGGATAAGACAAATCTACTTGCTGGTGTCCTCGGCTCCCAGTCTATCTAGCAAGTCACTTGTTTTTTACAGAAACCCTTTTCAGTTATATTTTCAGTAAATAACAATTCCGGACAAGTAAGTAACATTCTGACGACTGCTGATAGCAGCGATTACATCGGCTCGAAATGCTAACGGTATTATTCAATTACATTAAAACATTCATCGCTGTAAAATTTGAAAATGTGACGATTATAAAAATGTATTACTAAATAGTAAATGTCGGCAATTTTATTGTTAACATTGGTTCATTTAATACTTTTATTAACTAATGAAAGCAAACAATACTGTTCAGACAGGCATTAGGGACGACGTAGATATAAATTTCACGCCGTCTCGTTTACATTCACAGTCGCCTGGAGGTAGCGCTTACACCAAAGTCGCCGCAGTTTCTAGTATAGGATGTTCGGGATAAAGTGAGCACGCACGAAATCCCTGCTAAATTTCTTTTTTCAGCCAATTCATATCTTTCCACGCGTAACGTCTAACGATGGGAAATGTCTAACCTCTCTGGACATGTCACTTAAGGTTCTTCACGTGGCAAAAATTCCAAATTTTATATTTGCTTGGCATAGTGTTAGTTTTATAGACGTTACTTGTGACTACATTTTCCACTTGTAGTAATTTTTTAGCTCTCACAGTTTTCCCATGGCGGCACGTCAAAGTCAGAATTTGCAAGTTACAGGAACATAGGTTTAACAAAAACCAAGTAGCTTACTCGAATGAAATAATTTACACTGAAATTAGATATAATGGGCTATATGCTAAAAGATTTAAAAACACACAAAAAAGTAATTTTGTCTTTTTTAAAAATTGCCACAAATAAGGTAGATTTTCGTTATTTTCGGATTTTTTTAAAAAGTACAAAGGAATTCCATTCCTTGTTTTTAAATTTTAAGCATATTGCCGATTATATCTAATTTCAGTGTAAATTATTTCATTCGAGTAAGTCACTTGGTTTTTGTTAAACCTATGTTCCTGTAACTTGCAAATTCTGACTTTGATGTGCCGCCATGGGAAAACTATGAGAGCTAAAAAATTTCTACAAGTGGGGAAGTTAAGCACCGAACGTAATAAGTCTTTCTTTAAAAAAAAATCCACCTTATGCACATTGAGCGAAGTGATATTCAACAGAGATTTTACGTGTAGTTGGTTTGGAATTACGCCATTTACTTGGGATTTTATATTAACAGTTTGAAATTCATTCGTGAGTGAGTGATTATGGTCAGCGCTCAGCATCGAGGTCTTTAGCGCTGGTGAGAGGTGTCATGAGGTGAGTATGGAATAGCGCCGTAGTAAAAGGGCGGGGGAAACGGGAGATCCCCGAGAAAACCCGCCGACCAGCGGCATCGTCCGGCCACATGCGGAAATCCGGGGACCGGCCCCGCCGGGAATCGAATCCGGATCGCCTGGGTGGGAGGCGAATGGTCTGACCATTCAGCCACTGCAGTCCTCTATATAGTTTGATTTAAAAAGTTTATTAATGTGGTAAAATGCAAATATGTCGATTTCATTTGGTTTTTCTCGTATTACTGTATTTAAATAGGAAAATACACGGAACTCATTCAGCAAAATCGCTGCCAACCATACAAGTTGAAAGATAACTGTTATTGGTGGTGAATCATGTGCAGAAACAACTAGTGATATTTTTTTAAAGTTAAATCTTTGCTGCTCACTTTATCCCAAACGACCTATACCAAAATAATACACCGTGTCCGGTATTGTATTGCTACGGACACCTGACTTTCGCGAACATATTTTGTACCACTTTGTTTCAATGCTTGCGTGCACACCTGCAGCACTGTTTCATGGTGAGTGATTGGCTGTTTTTAACTCTCGGCGTCTTGGGATTATACCCGGTAATCATAGACGTGTGGTCTTGCAAATACAATTATTATTGGCACAGTCAAATAAGTGACATCTGTACACAAATATATGCTGCCAATAACCACGAATCGTAGCTGCAAATAACGCTCTGAGACAAAGTGGTGCAAACATATTTTCGCGAAAATCAGGGTCCGTAGGTATCGTCTGTCACGCATAAGAATTTCAGTCTTTGACTGTTCTGAAGACTATTACGTGTACAAATTTCTGCTGAAATATACTTTACATTTTGATGTACTACACAGTTTGAGGTTCAGGTGAGTGTGTTTGTGCAAAAATGTCTTGTGTCAGAGAGAAACACTGTTTGTTTCATGGTAACAACTGTAAAAAGAGTTGCCAACCCAACTGTAAAAAATTGTAATTCTTATGTGAGACGGAGTATATAGTTATGGCAGAAAGACTTCCCAAATAAGTGAAGCTAAAGACAACCATACCAAGCAATATACAGCAGGAAACTTGTTATTTCTGGGGGGAGTCGCAGTGAATTCGTGGGTTATCGCCTTGTTTACATCTTTCAATGAAAGGAGACAACATTGCTACAACTGGAGTTAACGGTAGCGACGGAGAACTACCAGGAACAATTTCGTCATTGCGTCAACAATGGGGAATGTAGTATTTAAAGTATGTTGATGTAACACTGCAATATGTGTACTAATTGTAAAAAAAGTCTACTCTTTTATCTTAATTGGTTTGGTTTTCACTGGCTTCTTTAATAGGTACAGAAATATTTTGAAACTTGAATGACCTTTTACCTAGACTCCTCTACTGTATTATCTTATATTCATGCTCAAAAATCAGTTGTCTACCACTGGCTGCTGTCCCATTGAGCAGTGAATTTCACTTCATAGCAGGTAGGATATGGTTCGGTCCTCGTTTACTGGTATGTAATTGGGTCTAAGTTCTCCAAAGTACATCTAACGAACTCTAGTCAAATTGCACTAATAGAATAAATATACGTGCGTTTTGACTCTGGCTTGCTCTAAATTAACGCGAATAGATTTTTGTCAACTCTTAACTACCAGGTATTCAACATTCGTTAATTGTGACGAGAGCAGCGCTGGAATGAAATGTTGAAGATACGGAAGATCCTCAAGAAAACCTTCATCTTCCGGCAGGATTCACATATGCAAAAATCCGGGTCAGCTTCCCTCCCTCAACTCTCCCTCCCCTCTGCCCCGGGAATCGAACCTGGATCTCCTTGGAGGAATCAAGAGTCCTATCCTCTGCGTCAACCGCTGGATCTCATTATAAATTGAATTCACCAATTTTTTCAACCCCTACTTATTGTGGAGGTCATCCTGTTATAACCGCTATACAGGATGTGTTAATTTTGCGTGGTGATGGCTTAGTTCGAAATGTGTTTTCAAATTTTCCGTAAAGTTAACTGCAGTGGTGGTAATGCAACCGTGAAAATTGACTTTAAAATTTAATTTTTAAAATTAAAATAAAATACCTATTCATATTAAACAAAACACTGAATAGTCTCACAACAACGAAAGAATAAGTAGTTTCTGGTTTTATTTAAAGAAATTGTATTTTAAGAGCCTGAATCATTTTTAGTTTCTTAGAATTAACAATCTGAAACTATTTCAATAGGGACTTTGCTAATTGCCTTACTTTTCACTACGCACATTGTGTTCGATAGAGCATACTTATGAAATAATTGAGCTCATTTAAAACTTTAAGTAATAATTATCTTTCATCGTGTAATAAAGACCATACAACTCCTAGTTCCAATTTAGTCCCATAATGCACACTTAATCGTAAAATGTAATGTTTCTTTTTAAACAACATTGCCGGTAATTCTTCTCCCCATTTATTTATCCCACGGAAATTAATAATTTAAACGAAAGTGATGATGCAGATTCTTAAGTTGATTTTTAGGGTAGCATCACAATCTATAACTCACTTTAAGGACTAATTGAAAGCACAGTTTCAATTAACTTTGTAATTAGAGACGGGGAAAATTCGCGTATTCACTTACTTGTAGGCTAGCCTCCAAGACTATATGTGCACTCAAGCATACAACAGCTGCTCATTGCGTGTTCGCTAACACAGTCGTGCCACTTTATTCCGTCTTTGTTTAGCTGGTTCTTTATTATTGGCTCGGTGCTCTCCGGGAGGTGTCAAATAAGTCAAGAGCCAATTGTGAAGGCGACACAAACCTACAGTTGTTTGAGTTCTAGCTTGTATCCAAAAGAAAACGCGAATTTTTCAGGTCTCTAGTACTAGTGCATCACCAGGCATAATTAGCACACTTCGTCCTGGTGCACCTTGTATAATGTTGGCAGTATGGGTGAAACACGCCGCGAGGATCAGGAGAGACGCGAGGTGTTGCGACAGAGCGGGCAGGGAGGCTAACAGCGACCCAGTGGAAAAGTAACAACAATCTCTCCTCAAGGCGTTGCTGACCCTGACCCCAAGGCGGCGATATGGCGAACTACTGACGCACGTCAGCCGACCAGATGACTGCGCTGTCAGTGTGGGTCCTGCCGAGGTACAACAAGGACGAGCCTTGCTAGCCACGCACTCGAGGACGACTTCCCCGCGCTGTACCTTGCCTTCTGGCACTAGGAGCACTGCTCTCTCTCTCTCTCTCTCTCTCTCTCTCTCTTCGTGAGCTGCCGGCTATTTTACGCCCTTGGGGTCTGCGCGAACATTAAGGCCACGGCCTTTCATTTATTTAAAACAATTGCAAATAATTCGAATATTTTTTAACCAAATTCTTTGAAAATTTGCGACTGTGTGCAGTCATACGATACACAATTTTGCCAGAGCGTTTTTTTTTTTTAATTATGTACCATTTGCTAGCAAAAAAATATTTTCCTTCATTTTGGCTTATTTTGACAACAAAATATGTGATATTTTCAGGGGCAAACAACTAAAAATCCATTTGGTGTTCTGCAACAGAAAAATTCAGATACAAACGATGATATATATAAGTGTTAAAACTGTAAGAATACATATTTTATGTATGTATTAATTTGCGTTTCAAAAATATTTTCGCAACCCCTGCAAAACTAAAGAACGAGGCTTTAAGGGCCCTGCCTACCTGCGCGTTAGAACTTTTACATGCGACAGGCCTAAATTGGTAACGTTGAAGGTGCGCATAAAATGCCACATCGCCACAACGAATCAAGCGCTGAACTAGCGTCCAATTTTCCCGCCGATCCATTTTTTTTTTTTTACTATTGGACTCTAAGCGGTGATCATACAATTTTATTGATGGAAAGTCTGTGACAAAGATCAATGCCCGAAACGGTCTGTTTTGCTTGCATCCTATTAGTACATTTTGAAGGACGGCAATTTGAAAAGCCGATTTTAGCTATGTTAAGGGGCTTCGAAACAATGTTTTAATGAGCATGGTGTCGGTCTGACATTGCCTGAAGTGTTATTTCTTGCACTTGGCATAATGGGCGCATGTGGGATAGTTTCGTAAAAAAGTATTCACCTGTACATTACAACGCATTTGAAGCGTACGTTAGACGGCGCGCTTAAGAATGTGTGGTAGATAAATAAACGTTGAAAACTCTAATTGAAATCTACAAGTTTTTAATGTTAACATGGAAAAACTACAAAACATCAATCTTATATCTGCGTCAGAGATTGTTATTCAGAAATACGTTACTCGAGAGAAATTTTTGCTCAGAAAGTTTGCAAACAATATTAACTAGGATTGCTGTTTTTGTATTATTATTTTATGTGCTGTTTTTTTCGACGACGACTCGACTAAAAGTCACTTTAAAAGGTGGCCTTGTATTTTTATGGCCTGATGAGTAAATCAATACTTTAATTCTAATAAACAAAATAATGGCCATATACATAGGATAATTTACGAGCAGTTATCGTCACACAGTAGGGCCTAATTATTCCTCACAGCATTTGAAGCAAGAAATGTTATACGGGTCTTATTACCATTATATTCAGAGTAATTAGAAACATTTGAAACGTGAAGAATAAAATGCAAAAATAAATTAGTGATGTTTTAACGGACCATACTGTTTGTATTCGAGCATCAACAGTCGCAGATGAATCTCACCAGTCGAAATCTCGGTGATTGTCCAGATTGTTTATGCCATTCTGTGTGAAATGTGCCCGTCGGTAAATTAGACGTATCAGTATAACTGTCAACTTTCATCTGACCAGGACATGACATGTCTTGCTCTAAATTATGTAAGGAACGAACCCCGTATGTTGCGGTAACTTTTCGAGAATCAGCTTATTATTTTAAAAAGTTAACTTTTAAGGCGATCATAAAATTTAGTTATTGGTTTGTATTCCAACTAAGACGACCTATAAATCACCGACTGTATGACGAATGCCGTGTTAGTCCCGTTCAGTTCTAGTAGTAAAATAAAGGATATTTTTCTGATAATGCGAACTAGGTAGCTAGTAGTAAAATAAAGGATATTTTTCTGATAATGCGAACTAGGTAGCCGAGGTTAATTTCGTACCATAGTGATTCAGCCAAGCACTTTTGGGGCAATACCATAATGTGATCCAGAAAGGTTGCTGAGCTGCATGTGAATATGTTCTAAGTTGTGGATAAAGTCTGCTTCTAACAATAAAATTAATTTGTCCAAAGGTCTATCCTCTAACTGTAAGGTGGGATGACTGAAGATGTCTGAGAATGCTGCAACTGCCACTTCTTTCCACCACTGAAAAAAAAAGTATTGTTAAATAAGTTTTCTTTTTAACCCGTCACTTAAACTGCATTTTCAATTAGTAGATTTTTGTCGGTGTCAACATTAGCAGCATTGTAGCATTATTCCTTTTTGTCTGTGTGTACACATTTTTATTTAATTTATAAGTAGAGGCACGATTATTTCGCGTGTCAATTCAAGGTCAGGTTGAATGCCAATAATGTATACTTCACTCCTTCTGTGATTAGACGACACCTGTTTTAACACATATTTAACGACTGCAAGCCAGTGTTAAATAAGGAAACAAGTCGTGGTGGTAACACGTGTTACGGTTAGAAGCCAATGGATATTTTACTTTGGCCAGTGTGTGTATAGGTCTGAGAAGTCTACGCTGTTGCCAGATTAATACGCGAAATACTCGTGCCTCTATTTATAAGTCTAGTGGACGCTTTAGAGTCTATTAGACAAGAGGAGGGCAAGCAAGAGTAGGCCTTAACGGCAGCGTTCTTCCGGACCTAACTGTGTTCGTTGTTTTCCAGTTATGCAATTCTGAACGATGACACTCATATCATTACACCAAATACATTTCACATGTCTAGCTGTGACTGTCATACATGTCCCTAGTGTTCTTTCCAGAAAAGTACAAAACATGAATTTAAGTGCACCGATTTTTTATGAATTCTTTAATTTTATCTATAATTTACAATTTTAAAATTTGCTCAAATGGATACGCACATTGTACATTCACTGTAAAAATTGTGTTCAAGCATAGTGATTAGTGTCTCAGAAATATAAAACACGCAAATTCATACATGTCGATTTTCCCGAATTAGGAAACTTCTCTTAAACATTGGCATACCTATATAATAAATATACATATGCAAAATTCGCGTTATATTTTGGTAGCAAACTAAACTTCACTTTCCTATACATAACAGAGCACAATATGTGACTCAATTCGCCACGAAATTATGTGTGTTGTCATTTACGTGTGTTACGTCTTTACACAGATTGGCCTCTCTGCCGTGTAAGCATTCTCCGCGGGAAGTCATGACAATATCGGCTTCGGGAGACGTCGAACGAGCCTATAGTCACGCGGAGTCTTGTCAGCTGTCAGAAAATAACGCGAATTTCGCATGTCTCCGATAATAAATGATAGCTTTTTAAAAATTGTAATTTTGTTTTTAGTACCTGAAGAATCAATGAATTTGTGTCAAACATCTTCGGGAATATATTTTGATTTTGCATTAAGTTTGTGTGTGGTTTATTTTCTCAGTGGAGTAAAATCAGTTCTGCATTAGGCAATTTTTTAGTACATGTGCATTTACGTTACTGAAACAGAAGAGACAGCGTAACTCTTTGATTTTCTTATGTTATTTATTTATGTATAGTGATGATGCTGAGGATGGTGGGGAAGATAATAATGTGTATCAGATACGTAGGTACATTATTGCTATATATTACAGCCCTATGTTTCATTGTGGTCTTTACCTTTTGTTTTGCCTTAGGTTTGGACTTTTTTGGATTATATGTTGAACTACTTTTTGTTGTTAACTAGAGGAATGTGGCTGATTTTATAAAGCCGCATCTCAGACGCAATCACCGATCTCTCGTAACCGTTTCTGGAAGGCAGTCAAACATAATTTAACTCCCGGGTAATAAGTACGAGTTAGGTAACCCCGTACGTTACGACCTTGCTCTCACGAAGATGAAAGAAGCCAGAATGATTTGGCTATCGTGCGCTCGACTTTTTTGTCTCTTCCGTTTCCCGAGTCCTCTCATCTGCGTTGCGCAAACAAGACGTCTTTTAGCTCACGCAACTCAAGGCGTGCTCGGTTGACCGCGTCACCATCGCTCGGTTGTTAGAGGGGAAGTTGTGGAGGGGGGAGGGGAGTCTGGGAGGTGGGGCTCCAGTTTTACTTCCAGTCCCAGAAGGACCACTCTTGCGCCGGCGACCTGCCCAAGACGTGCAGCGAAGTTCTTTAAACATGCCGCATTTCATCCGTCAAAGAAGCAAATAACTCTGAAGGCGAAATTACGACCACTGACTCGCAAGGTAAATTTCTGTACCTTAGCAGCATAAGGTGGTAAGTCCAAAACGTCACTTTTTTCACAAGAGTTTAAATACTTCTGTTAGCAATCTACATCTACATTGTCTTTGTAATTTTCCTGTTTGAGGATTCATTTGGTCTTACCCCCGCATGCATCTGAATGCACATGAAATTCTGAGAAGATTGATATGCGTATCTTATTTTTGACAATTTTTGACTTGCCCTCTTTATGCTTCTCAGGCACTGATTCAGTGAACCATCTGTGGGGAAGTTAAACATCGAACGTAATAAGTCTTTCTTTAAAAAAATCCACCTTATTCACATCGAGTGAAGTGATTTTCAAGAAAGGATTTACGTGCAGTTGGTTTGGATACTACGCCATTTACTTGGGATTTGATATTAACAATTTGAAATTCATTCGTGTGTGTTATTTTGTTGAAGAATATAGTTTTCAAATTATCAGTTAAACTGAACATACATTTCCTTTAATACCTATTGCGGTTCTGCTTTCATGTTGCTGTAAAATTCCCAGCAAAAAAAAAATGCGTTTTACGCATGCCCCCATAGTTGAATTGTGCTGTTCGTAGTTGCTGATTTCTTGCTTTTGTCTTGTAAATCATGACATTGATAGTTGCTTCTAGTCTTAGTAAATGTTTGCTTCTGCAGCTTCACAGTGACGTAGCTTTTATTACTATTGCAATGTTATTTTGTGTTTCCCTCCCTGTTCGTATACTGTGTTACTTCTCTGACTCACGTGCTTAAGGGGTTTCAAGTGCGATTAAATGATAATTTTATATTTTTATGAAATATCGCTAGTTTTGTAGACGGTACTTGTGAGTGTAGTTTCCTCTTACAAAACAATTTTTGCTCGAATAGTTTTCTCATAACGGTGCGTCAAAGTCAAAGTTTGCGTGTTCTACTGCCATGCATAGTAAAATAACATGCCATGGGCTACGTAGTAAAATATTAAGAAACATCCCTCGAAATAGTTTTATATTTTTTAAAAAATGTTGACTTTTATTTATTTTTTTGTGTACTTGTGTGATTTTTTTAAAAATTCGAAATATGGCATGATCTTTGAAAGAACTGTGGAATGGGAGTGCATGACTGGATTCAGTTTCTTGGACGTTCTCCGCTGCAAATTGAATGACTGTCAAAGAAAACCAAACAAATAAATGCAAAACAATAAAATAAGCAGAGCATGCTTTAGTCTGCAAGATACATGCTCGACATGAAATTCCAAAATGGAATCGTGTCAAATAAAAACAAGGAACGAGTTTTCCGTTGGTGGCGTAGTCGCTTCAAATTTTATTCGATCACGATTTTTGGAACCGGACTGTTGTAGGGGTTAACCACGATGTGGTCGGTCCCGATTTCCGCACGAATGAAAATCGGCGGGCGTTGCCGCTAACTCTGAGGGTTTCCTGGAGGGATTCTTCCATTTCCCCCGAACTTGCATTATGTCACTGCTCCATTCTCTTCTCATATAACCCTCGCGGACGCTAGCTACCTCGATCAACAAAATCTCTCCACATCCCCGTCAGCAGGGCCACCAACTCTTCACGAAAAGAAATTTGTACAGTTTGTTTCAGAGCCTTACATCCACGTCTGCAGCTATCCTTCATGTTCAGTGATTGGATGTTTTAACTCTCGCATGGCTTGGCGTTCTACCAGTGAATCTTAAATGTGTGGTATCGCATTAACCTTATTGTGATTGGCACGGTCAAATCAGACACGTCACTTCACAAAGCCGTGCTGCCAATAAACATGAAGCAGAGCTGCAGATGTGCACGTAAGGTAGTGAGACAAACTAGCGCAAAATTCTTTCCGCGAAAAATTCGTGTCATTACTGAACAATCGATCGCGATTTAAATTCTTGAATTGTTTTCATAACTGTTCAGATCGTGCTTCTTTTCCTGCGCACGCCAAAGTTTTTTTTTTCTATAACGGCCCCGCCTACCTGGGAGTTAGAAGCTTAGAAGTAACGGAGCTATAAGGGCGACCTTGAAGCGTTCCACAACAAGCCAAGCTCTGAACTAGCGTGCAAGATTTCCTGCCGATCAAATTTTCCAATGGGACTCTAAACGGTGACTATACAATTTTATTGGCAGAAAGTCTATGGTTAAGTTCAGTGCATGAGTCCACCTGAGCTGCACAGACATCCGGTTAGTACATTTAGAGGTAAGGCAGTCTGAAAGGGCCATATTTTTTTAGCTACGTTGGAGGACTGAGTATTTTTAATGAGTATGTGACCTTAAGGGGCCTCCCTACCTGCACTTCAAATGAGTTTGAGCGAGTTACGGCTATTCTTTTTTTGACGAAACTATTTAACATGCATTATGTGTATGTATATAAGAAAAGAATACACACTTCAAACTATGTCGCCGTAGGTTTAAATATTCGGCACGTTTATTAAAAAGCACTGTTTTCTTGCCCCTCAAATCTACGAAAAATGGGTATTCCAGTCTGTCGTATCATGAAAATAACAACCGGATTCGAAAGCCATTACTATAGAAACAAGGGATAGACTTTTAACTATGCTACCCACAAATTAAATAATGTTGTCACCACTCAAAGGCTTATAGGAAAACGGATAATAGTAAAGTACTGCATGCCAGCTGAGTAGCTTACGTGGAGAAGCGATAATGCAGTACATACGTCGGTCAACGGCACTCTTACCGCTCCTGCCTCACTCACACAAACACAGTCTATCTAGGGAGACCATTCCGTCCATGTCCGAAGTGTGTTTCCTTTTAGTACATTAGCACAATGGGCATATGTGGAATACTTTCGTAAAAACGTATTTACGAACACACAGCAGCGCATTTGACGGGCGTGATAAGGGGCGCCCTTAAATGCTGCTAACATCTGTTTAACGTAGTGCTATTATCACGAAAGATGCTGTTAGTTTGCTAATATACTATCGCTTCCAGCTGGCACGGAAATGTGTTTTCGTTTCGTCATCGCTTATCATTGTTTAAACGTCATGTGCAACGACCTTGGCGTGCCAGTAGAATGAAACGCTGGTAAGGGATTACGTCCTACCTGTATGTCTTTTCGATAAAAGACTCGAGATGGAGAATCTATCCGGTCGCACCTCGCTCTGTTAGTGGCGTGTTGTCAAGGATTTACAAGGTAAGTTGAGAAGTTGAGTTTGTTCCCTAACTGTACCTGTTTACTTCCTTATCTACGCCTCAGCCTCTCAGACGTAGTTGTGTAGAGGACGCCATACCACATGTATAATATGTGTCTTGCAGCCAACTAGTGGGTGGCCGCAATACGTTATAGTTCTTACTGGTTCCTGTGCTGCGTGCACTGAAATTGTGCAATAGTTAGCAAACGCCAGCTTACCCTGTAACTGCCCACAACGCGCCACTGCTGCGTAGTGCCGTGCATGATGTGACGATTTTGTCACTGAGCGCGGAGCTGTACGATATGCACGCAACCTCAGTCACGTAAACTGGGCGTGTGCATCAGCCGTAATCAACCTGTACATACGTGCACAATGGACGACTTGAAGTACACGTCCCCTGACGTCACACCGCAGGGGAAAAGTACTGTGGGAAACAAAGCTTGTTTACAAACATGCTGATTTGTTAGTTGGTAATTGCAGAAAGAAAAAATGTTGCGCATTCATAGATTTTCACGCAAGTGTAAAAAATAGTAGTTTATACTTCATGGTTAAGATACGCAAATACATAAGATTAATGTTTACATGAAAAAACGGCAAATTCCAAACAAATAATCAATTTTCTTGATGTACACCTCATCCGGGACATTTGACGCCAAACAGCTAAATGAAGGTTATGTTCAGCTGCGGTATCCATGGAGATAGGAATTGTATCCCACACCTGACTGAAGCTCCGCCTCTTTTCAAGTCGTCCATTCGCGTTATTGTTTGGGAACAGACTAGACTTTATTTACCTGTGCAGCCTTGAAAACAATCTGTGATGTCATTGACCACCAGTTTTTTTATGTGATGTCATCTACGTATTTGGCTCCATTACATGCGATTGGTCACTCGACGCTGAAAATTTTAATTATTGGCCAAAAGTGTTCTCCGCTGCAAGCCACGACATTGTATGCCAATTGAAGACGTCGATCAAGCAACCATCGGATTGCAGTCTAGTTCGCAGCCAGAAAATAACGCAAAATCTGCATATGTCTATAACTATAGTAAGTGATTTTTGGTGAAAAGAATTCAGCAAAATTTTGTTTCAATGCATGATGTGCACATCTGTTTCTCTGCTTCACTGCCAGTGACTGGAAGTTTTTAACTTTCGGCGTCTCGGAGTCCTACCCGCAAATCACGGATTTGTGGTGTCATGGTAACATTGTTCTGGTTGGTACAGTCAAATGAGCCAAGCCTCTGCCCTATTATATTCTGCCAATAACCACGAACCAGAGTTGCAGGTGTGCACGTAAGGCATTGAAACAAGTTATTGCAGAATTCTTTTCACCAAAAATCACTGGCTCTAACTATAACCATCTGTGAGAAAGACTGTCGTCTCCAATGTGGCAATCCGGGGACGGGTCATGTAAGCGTTTCGCGCTCTACCACAAACAAACGTATCTGGGAAAGTCAATGCCGTTGGAAGTTTGCGGAGCGTTAGTAACATTACCCTCGTTCGAAGGCTCGCCACATGGAAGACTGCATCCTCCCGCTACAGAAGGCGATGACAGCAGTCATAGAGGAAAGCAGAGTATTCATTATTGGTAGCTATTCAGATCTCACAGACTAATTATTAACCTTCTTGTTGGTGCCACGGTTGGTACAGTGGGTGGAGTACCGCCTCCCACCGATTTGGGTTCGGTCCCCGGATTTTCGCGTGTGGGAATCGTGACGTACGATGCCACTGGGATGGGGTTTTCTCGGGGATCTCCCGTTTCCCCGCCCTTCTCATTCCGGTACGTCACCATTGTAGGGCCGCATTTAATATCATCCTCCGGGGCACGTAGATGCCTACGAGCATTCGGGTTGCAATACCCTGGCCCTCGGATATGTTTCTCATGCGATATTTATTTATTTGCTTCCATGTTATGTCGTGGACTCTGGTAAGGTAAGACATCGGCATAAAATGTTGGCCCCAACGTTACATGATTCACTTCATGAAAAACTACCACTAGTACAGTAGTAGTAGTGATAACTAGTACGACGTTAGATTTAGTTTGTGCATGACGAAGAAGTTGTATGTGGTTACCGATAGAAGGCCGTCTTGTACAGTATAATATTTAAAGCATATTATTTATATGAGTTTCAGACTTAAACTTATCGCTGCGGTACACTCTATAATTTTTGCTTGTTACGTAGGTTACATTGTTTATGTTAAAAAAGAAGGAATAAACTAGTAATTATATGAAACACGAACCGTAATTAGGGATTAAAAAGCGCTAATTTTAACCCGAACTACCAATATCAGAGTGCAGAAGTATGATAGCCACATTAGCGCCTCAAGAATAGTTCCTTTTACAGGATGTGCATAACACTCTGCTTCTCTTTCATGTCACAGTTTAGTTTACGTTAGTTTAGGTTATTTAAGTTAGTTTAGGTGAATAAAATTGTTATTTTGGGATCTAAAAATACATAGATATTATTGGTATCAACATAGTTGCTCGTGGAAAACCTGGTGGTTTTAAAACTTGCATAAGTCTAATTCATACCGGGACTCAGGGCAGAGTTTCCACTTGGTTGCGTTCGACGACCTCGGCAAGTTCTCGCCGTCTTGTCGACGCATCTCCCCGCTGCGAACAGTTAGAGACCCAGATTGTTCCGTTATCTCACTCTTCGAGTGATGTCCCACTGAATTCTGACCCACCGAGGTGGCACACGGGTAAAACTCTGGACTTGCTTCAGTGAGGCTGTGTCGATTTTGGCTTTTAATTTTTGACTGCCTTGGTTTTCCAAACATTGCAATTAGCATCTTCAGGATATCAAATAGGGTTAAAAGCTGTCAGTTGGACGAGGCCCTTACATTTTTTAAACTACTCTTGCTTCTAAAGGTGTCGTAGGCCCTAGGGTAGGGATGGGACCTAGGAGCATCTTAGGGCTGAGCCCCACACGCCTAGAGTCATGCACGAAACATGCAGAACTAGGGCACATGTATCTACTGGGATTGGGCTAACATGTCTACGATTGAGGCCATGCTTTCCTCCCATAATTGATTATTTTTATTACTTTTGAAGTAAGGGGTTTTACCCCGTCATAGACATAGTAAAAACCCCTCGAAAGAGATAGGATGTGCAATACAATGCAATGTCTGTGGTAGAAGAGATCTACAGGAAGGGAAGGCGGATTGAATTTTTTAATAATAGTGTCACGAGCATATCGCGGAAAGAATTTTGCTTACGTTCACATCTACAGTACTGATTTATAGCCTGTGATTTTCTGTTTTAACTCTCACATGTCTTGAGCTTCTATAAGTCGTTCGGGATAAGGTGAGAGTTAAAAATTTAACCTTTCAAAAATATCACTAACCTTTATTGCATATAATTTATAATAAACAACAGTTACCTCACTACTTGTACGGTTGGCAGCGAAATTACGCAATATAGTCCCGTGTATTTTCCTATTTAAATACTGTACAACAATTCCGAAACAAAATCAGTCGGAATTGACACGCTTTTGTTTTATATAACTAATAATTTTTTTTATCAAAATATATTGGTTCCTACCGATTGCACAATTCATCTTACACGCGCAAACATAAAGTGCCGTGTTCACAGAGGTTAGACATTTCCCGTCGTTTGCCGTAATGCGCGGAAAGATACGAATTTGCTGAAAGTAGAACTTTAGCAGGTTTCACTGAATGAAACATTTTGTAGGAAGTCTTCCCTGCATAATTATTTTCTATTAACCACAAAATAATTTTGTGACGGCCACAATATATAAGTGGCGTAAACAAAATGTTTTTGTGGTGACCGCAAAATTAATTTTTAAGGGTAAATACCCACAAAACATTTTGTAGCCGCCACAAAAATAAATGTCTTTTTTTTTTTTGAGTGCTCACTTTATCCCGAACCGGCTATACCCGCAAATCGCAAATGTGTTGTATTGCAGTAACCTTACAGTGATTGGCACAGTCAAATGAGAGACATCATTTCACAAAGATACGCTGTCGATAACCATGAAGCTGAGCTTCAGATGTGCAAGTAAGGCACTGAAGCAAAATGGAGCAAAATGTTGATAGCCATAGTTGGAAAGTTGGAAGGCCAATGTGGTCGGGAGGGCTCTCTCTCGAGGAAATGGTTTCAGGGGACTTGCCTCGGATTGGTTGACCAGATGGCCACTGGCAAAATGGGAAGTCCTTCCAATCACTGCCAATTTCTTCTTATTCGCTTTTTATGTGGCCAATCGCTGTCGACTTATTCTGGTTGACTGTAGTCATTGCAAATAATGTTTCTTTTCCTTGAGAGGTCTTTTTGACAATTTTTTTAACAGTGAACCCCAGGTCGTACTCAACTTGTATCCCTAATCTATTTGTCATATTGCAAGGATGATTTAAAGTTTTGATATCTTATTGCTCTGTTATTTTTATCCTGAAGATGTTAATGTTCGCTACATCTTCAAACTGATTGGACTCTACACCATTTTTGTGATCGATGAATCTCTGCTCTTCCATTTTTTTTTTTTTTTTTCAAAATTACTCCACGCGGATGCTATTCTTTAAGAGAGTGTGTCATTTCTGATGCTGAAAGTACTCATTTTTGTATCATTACTGAATAGTGAGGAGTTACTGAAAATGTGTATTTACAGGAATATTACAGTTTATGTGTGTGCATGTTTGTTCATAATTGTTCCTTGAGAAAGGAATAGCAAGTTTTAATTAAAATGCTAGGGATAGTTACAAACTTAAATTTTATAGTTGTTGCGTGATTATGCTTTAATTTTTCAGATAAAATAGACATAATTCACGGTAACACAGTAATCTAAGCCACCATTATATTATTTTTTATAAATTTTGCTAATTTATAGGATCAAAAATAGACGGAGAAAAATTGCCACTTCATTTGTGATACGTGCTCTTAAAGTCGCTCCCTAGATAGGTTCCGTTTGTGTGTATGAGGCACACAATGGGCAGAGCACTAAGAGTGGTACCGACTATCGTATGCAATGCAAATTCGCCTTTATATGCAACCCATTCAACCAGCGTAAGGGGCTTCACTATTATTTTGTTTTCTATAGGACTTAAAGCCATCACCATAAAATTTTATTTGTGTGAAATGTGGTTTACACTCCAAAACTACTTCTTAGTATATTTTATAAATGAGTTTGGTATTTTTCCAGATACAGTGTTCTGATAGTCATTTTTAGCCAATTTAATGGTCCCGAAACTCATGTTTCTGTTAAGCGCGCTGAACTTTTAAACTTAAAACGACAAGGTTTGAAGTGTTTCGTTTCGTAGATATAAAATGTAATGTTTTTAAAATTGTTTTGTCAAAAAAGGAACAATCGCAGTTTGCTGCAACGCTTTTCAAACGCTCGAAATGCGTTGAAGTGTATCTGAAAAAATCTTTCCAAATAAATTTAACCTACATATGAAAATAAAACACATTTAATTGATGGCGAAATAGTAGTTTCAAAACGACAGCCAGTCTGGATACTTTCTTGAGGCCCTCCAAAGTATTTTAGCACGGGTTTTTCAGATTGATGTACGTAAACATGTAATAACTGCTAGCAACCTGAACTACCGTAGAGATAGCCTACGCGCAATTCATCAGTTTGGGATGAAACTTTGGCGAGTTGTTATGCATGCGCCCGCAAAGGTTTCTGCTAAAAAACGTAGGAAGGGAGTGCAAATCGGGGTAGAGAGGTAGAACGGATTATTCACAAAATGAAGTGTGCATAGCAACACGTACCGCGACAGCTACTCATTTATAAATAGTGCCGGTACAGTGTTAGACAAATACATTTCGTTTTAAGTAGACATCCGAGGACCATAGGGTATCGCACAACGGATGCACATTTATTACTGAGCGGCCGTAGGCATCTGCTTACACTGAAGGATGATATGAAATGAGGCTCTACAATGGAGAAGTTCCGGAATGAAAAAGGCAGTGAAACGGGAGATACACGAGAAAACCCGACGACCAGCGACTTTGTCCGGCACGATTCCCCACATTCGAAAATCCAATGTCTGGCCTCGCCGGGGATCAAGCCCGGATCATCTTGGTGGGAGGCGAGTGGTCTGACCACTTGGCTACTGCAGCCCCCGGTAAAGTTTTTAACACACGTCAATGTGGTCAGTGATAGCGTCTGGAGAGATATTTGTCCGCGTTTAACAGCGGAGAGTAAATCGATTGTGAGGATGAAGTTGAATGAGCAGATAATCTCCGTATTCGACGTAATTATCAACGAAAAAAATGTTAAAACAATTTTATAGTAATAAATTCAGTGAATCGCTTGTGTTAACGTAAAAAAATATTATAATGTTTACCGGCACATTAAAATACATTTACAAGTTGATTGAACACAAATATTCTGTAAAATTATTTAAAACCGTAAAAAAGAATTATTTTTGTAGTTTCCGCTATAAGAAATACTGTTAATCAACCGTGTAAATTCCTCTGCTCTAGCAGCGATACATCAGCTAACATGATCTAACCGGTAGATTTATAATGTAGAGAAACTCATTACAAGTACTACTAGTAGGAATCCATGCAATTTTTGTCTTTCGTCGTAAAGAACGGATGTTCTGGCTGTACGTAACGTTATTGAGAACACGCACCACATTGGACTTTCCGATATAGTTCGTCGAATTGTTTTCCTGGGAAAACCTACGTTAATATGTGACGCAAATACCACTTGGAAGATTTTGAAGGCCGTTTGTTTTTCTCATAACGTCCAATAAACTTGCGGTTTTACATTTCAAATGGGATTTTCCAGACGAATTATTAAATGACACATAGAGGGAAAAATACGATAAAATATTGTTTTTCCGAAAATATTAAAAATTATAACTAACGCATTTACATTGAAAGTTATTTTATATTTAAAATCGGACCTTATTTCAGTTGTCACTTTTCAGTAAACGTTTTCGTGTACCAATTAAGTGTTCTAAAATCATGTTTTATTTATCTGATGTTTTACGTGTCCGTAGAACATCTCTCAGCATTAACGGACTTATACCCTGAGGTAAAAGTAGAGAACCGGCAATTAGTGATTTAAGTATTATTTAGTTTTTATTGTACGATGAAATCTGCTAAACACACATTACTAAACAGTTTTCTTGTCAAACCATTCTAAACAACTAATTATTAAATTAACAATTCTAAAAAGTCCTTTATAAAACACTGCATGAAATGGCGGTTTATAACGACAGGGTCTAATCATTTTTAAGACGATGATTTTTCGCGGGAAAACTTGACTGTCTGATAGGTTCCAACGAACGTTCAGAATCTTGGTATTTTTGTACTACTGGCTTTTGTCTGAAACTGTTGCCCTATTTGTCAGAGCCAATGAACATACTGCTAGTGTAATATTTGACACCTGTGATTGGTCAGTAGGCAACTGTGACGTGTCGGACATATTTAATACAATCATATATGTTGCATGGAACTGCAGCTATCCAAGGGTATGTTGGTATAAGAAATGTTCGAGATGAATCACAACCCCTTTTAGTTTTTTGTTTGCTGTGAGTGGTCGGATCACGTTGTACGATGATCTCAACCTACTGACAATATTCCGTATCTGTGAGCGGTGTGACCTTGTGGAATGTTACATAGGAGGCGGCACGATCAATGTGAAGGGAGGACGGTTAGACGATTGTTTTCATTACGTCTTAAGGGTGTTCAAGTGCTTTTAATATCAAAATATTATATTTTAACGAAATAGTATTAGTTTTGTAGGTGATATTTGTGAGTACATTTTCGTCTTACGAAGCAGTTTTAACTTGCGTAGTTTTCTCATAACAAGACGTCAATTTTCATGTTACGCTGCCTTGCAAATAGTGAAAACCAGTTGACTTACATAAACGAAATAATTCACAGTCAAAACCATGCTATGAGCTATTTAACTATTTATTAGAAAAACTCACAGTGAACAACAATTGTGTTTTAAAAAATTGTTGAATTTTAAATTTTCTTCCAGTACTTTTGAGATTTTTTTTAAGATTCAAAATATTTAGTTGTGGGTTTATAATTTTATTACGTAGTCATGGCATGTTATTTCACTGCGAATTATTTCATTTGAATATCAGTTGGTTTTTACTGTTTGCATAGCAGCGTAACATGCAAAATTTAATTTTGACTCAACGTTATGAGAAATCTATATGACTTAAAATTGCATCGGAAGAGAAAACTTGACTCACAAGTACTGTCTACAAAACTTGAACGCCCTTAAAGCTGTCTGTTGGCAAAAATTAATTAATTTATGTTTTCAACTGATTCTATTCAACCAGTAGATAATATTGATATATACATTTTCGATCAGGAATTTTTTTTTTCATACTAGTACAAGACGCCTACCCACATATTATAGTAAGAGACTCTTCTTCAAATGTATACATCATGACTGTACATATACCTGTATTTTGTCAGTTTTTTTGAAGGAAGTATTAGTGAAGGCCAGAATAAATATATTATACTATATTTTTAATATATTTTGATTGGTATTTAAATAACAAAGTCAGTTGCTTTGTTCTTAAAATTTGTATTTGTTTTGTTAAAAAGGCTTATGTTCTAATATAATTGTTAAAAGGGCAGACTTTTCCAGTTATTTGTCAAACAGATGGAAGTCTCTTGCGAAAATAAGGTCTTATTTGCCACTCTATTGTGCAATAACAAATAATAATGATTTGTATGCACCACCTAACATGGCAGAAGTAATAAAGGTTGATAAAAATTAAGTGGTTTTCTAGAAAAGTGTTTTTTTCCCTCCTGTAAAATGTATATTACTGAACTTCCTCCCGTTTAGCGAATAACGATTCAATTACAAATATTTACAATAATTTTTTTTTGTAAATCAATACGTTATAGTAAAAATTTTACTTTTATGTACGGTACAAATTAACTCACCTACAATAAAAATACAATTCAAGTCAACTAACGATGAAATAAGGAACTTAATGAAGTGTCCGATGGCACATGTGAAATTCTTTTTTTCGTTTACAAATTGTGAAAAATAGGATACATTTTCGTAACTTTTCCCGTTTTTCCTTTAATGCGATGTTTTTTCTACGAGTGATATTAGACGTTTATGTATATCGTGACGCGTACATCATAAATAAATTAGTTTTTACTTAAAGTTCCTACAAATAAAGTTAAATTAGGCAAAATCTACTGGTTAACAGTTTTTTAATTGGACGAAAATTTCATCAGAAACAGCGTCTACATGCTAAATAATCTTGATTCCCTGGAATGCAGACATCTTCAATTCTAGAGACATGGCCCATTCAATTGCTTGATACAATCTAATATTTGCAGTGCTTTTTAATTATAATAAAAAAATTAATGTTAAGTATTACTAGAACTTCCTTTCGTAAATTAAGAATTGGTTTTCCTGCTGCTCAAGCTATTTACTTACGCCTGCGTGACTGGAAATGTTTCGTAGCATACACGACTCCAGTTATCTTGGCAGTTTATCAGTTAAAACACAAATGTTCATCTGTAAGCCACAATATTATAAACAAGTGAATATTTTGTTGAGCAAGCTCCCTTATTTGGTATATCTAATTGTCAGGCGTATGTGGGCAAAAATGCAATCCGAACAATTTAAGATGTTAACACAAGTCCGTAGTTATCCTTAATTGCTAGAGGCGCGATTATTTCGCGTATTGATTCTAGGTCAGGTTGAACGTCAATAACGTATACTTCACTCCTCCTCATGTTAATAGACGAGAGTGGTTTTAACACACATTTGACGACTGCAAGCCAGTTATAAATAAGGAAACAAGTCGTGGGAATATCACGTGCTACACGTTTGTAGTGTTACAAGCCAATGCATATTAGGCTTCAGCCGGTACACGTATAGAACTGAGAAGTCTAGGCTGTTGCCAGATGAATACGCGAAATACTCTTGGCTCTATATTAATTGCTAGAGCCACGATTTTGTGGCGAAAAGAATTTTGCAACATTTGGTTTCGATGCGTCATGTGCACACCTGCAGCTCTGTTACATCGTCTGTGATTGGGTGATTTTGCTCTCACTGGCCTCGGCAAATTATAGACGTACAGACTCACAATTATCTTATTCTGATTGGCGCAGTCAAATGAGTAACGTGTCTGAACAAAGACACGCTGCCAATAACCTTGAAACAGAACTACCGATGTGCACGTGAGTCACTGAAACATAGTGGGGCAAAAACCTTTTCGCGACAAAATCGTGGCCCTATTAATTGCGTATGAAATAGTACTTAATTTCTTTGCTCTAAATAGCCAGATATTATTACAAATTATTGATAAAAATATACCGCATTAATTTGTGTTTCTTTTTGCGTGTACACAGAAAAAGTTTGTGCATGTGTGTATGAATGTGTGTGTCTGACCATCCTGATTTTGGTTTTTTATTGTTTCCCAAAATCACTCCAGGCGAATGCTGGGTTGGTTCCCTATGCTCTGGCCGACTCCTATCCACCCTCCCCCTAGTATAAGCCATGTGTTGTTCGAGGTTACCCACAGAGATCAAATAAATTTCCCACATGAAACACAGGATTCTTTAGAGTAGAAAAAATATTGTGCGTAAGAGTGGAGGTTTGTAAGATTTTTTTGATCACTTACTGACAGGAACTAGTTGTTTATTTATTAAATGCAATATTTAGATGAGAAGTACTTAAGGTGCACACAAATTATCGACAGGCATTTTTTTGTTTCGTTATACAGTTGTTTGTTTTTAATAGCAGTATGTAAGTAAATGTAGAATTTGATGTTTGCCATTAAACAACGTTTTTCTGTGCCACAAACCCTTAGATTATCAATGTCTTGCATTCTATATGGAAGAAGATAAGCAGTTGGTAATTGATATCCAATAACTCGTCGCCTCTTCTACAAGTGAGCGAATCAGTCACCACGAACACTTGATTATAAAATCAATATTTAACTTTTATACTTATTTAAGAGAAATATGATTTTATAAACAGTAAACACTATCCGGATTATCTTTCCACCACGGAATTATCTTCAGTAACGCGGAGTTCCACTGACAAGGTAGCTACACAGTAAAAACGTTGTTCTTTTACAAGAACACTGTAAACTATACAGGCCACGCTTGGAAACATACAAACATTTCTCTATATTTACAAATATTTTTATACACTCACACATTTTTTGTATACTTATAACTAAATTCTTGCACATTTTTCAACAATTGTTTGAAGGAATACAAATTTTTTGTCAACTTTTTTTCAATATTTTTTGTTAAGGTACAAAATATTTTGTAAGACGTAACGGGCCTTTGACAGTTATTTCGTTTCACGTCGAACAATCTGCTAATAAAAATTCATCTCTCTAGTCTCCTCAGGTGTTTGGACAGTTTAGACAACTTAAATGACCTGCGGTGTTTTCGTTGTAGTGCCTAGACTGATAAATATTTTGATACTTGTTTACGAACTTTTTCTGGTAGAAGTACAAATTATTTTTACTGCAGTATCTCGCGTTACAAGACGCCACAACTTATGCAGTTGATTCAGTCACGAAGTTTGCGGGAGCGTAATTCCAAGATCTTAACCGCCCGGCACATTATGTCAAGGATAACTAGATACAGGCGCCTGGGAGGGGGGGTCTTTATTCATCTCACCTTGAGCTGCACGCTGCATGCTTAACTGTATTCGCGCCTCGACTCTGGGGTCAATGCTTCGCAAGAACTGCATCGTAATTCCTCCTCCGAGGACGTTTACGTTACCCCACAACAAGCGATTATTAGCTTCATCGCAGACGAACTGTCCAGTCTTTCAAACGTACTAGTTTGCAGTAGCAGTCGCGTGTATTTGTATCATAATGCTAATCCCAGATTTATACAATTGGCGCACACAAACAATTCTATATTAGTAATTTTTACAGTATAAAGTTTTTACAAATATTTAAAATTATTTTTCCAGTCAAGGGCCTACACTGCAAGATGAAAGTTGCGAATCTGCTAAGAGTATAAAATATCTACTAAATACTTACGAGAACGCATTGAACAAACATTTATGAACAGTGTGTTTGATGTAAAACGTCTTCAACTTCGGCAATATGTCACAATTTACAAAACAATTTTTACATTTTGGAAACTAGATTTTTTTTTGGTAGCACTACAAACAGTTGTATAGTCTACAGCAAGTTAGTTGCAAGTACACTAAATTTGTGTTTAATTTTTTTTTTAATCTACAGAAAGAAAAATTGTTGTTGTATTTGTATATTTCCAAACATTTCTTGTGTAGTGTCAAAAAATAGTCTTCTTCAGGAACTGGTTTCCAGTTTACTTCGCAAAAAAAAAAAATCTGTCTTTGCAGTGTATACCTGTAGTAACAGTAAAGTTGACTAAAATCTCTGCAATGGCGTGGCATGAGAACAGGGAAGAAAACCTGCCCGCTGCTTCACGCTACATAAATATGCGAAAAGAGTATCACGTGATGCCAATACCATATTAGCCTGTGGTTCATTTGATAATGATGTATGCCGAATTTACCGGTCCACTGGTTTAGCCAGCGTAATTTCAGCGTGGTTTTGCTGCTGATTGGCAAACGAGTAAAATACTTACAAACTAAAGAAGTATTTTGGACATACGCCATTGCAGCAAATTGTGTTTGCAATTGGAAAACAAAGTCCTTTTGTTTGTTTACATGTCTGTTTGTGTATTCTCTGGTTTTCTATGACACACCATTTGCTTCAATGGTGTGTGTCCAAAATAATTCATTAGTTTGTGACTTGCCCTCCTTGCAAGAATCGTTAAAAAATAATAAGTTAAGTAACTTACTTAATAGATTGTTCGCTTTAAACTGAGCACTCGTCAACACTTCTAATATCCAAAAACTGCATTATATTGGAGCCAGACATGTTAAGTTTTGAGATTGGAGAAATGTTTACACCGGTTTATTGTTGTAGGGAAATTTTCAGGTCAAAAATATTAACGATGACTGCAGAGTGGCTGAAAGAATTTAAGCAGTGCTCACTTTATCGTGAAAAGTATAAACCAATCAGTAGAGACACTGGTAAATCGCGGGAAAAGTTGATTGTTTGCTAGGCTCCACATGGTAGGCCTATGTATGTCACTGAAGGTTTTGCACCTATATTGGCTATCGTTTATATGAAGCACTGTGTCCCACTTCAATTACAACTTTACTGTTTTAACACAGAACGTGTGTGGTTTGCCAGAAAATGGTTCACACGTGTCACGATTGAGATACTACAGTTTATTGAAGACTATGTTAAATATTTTCGCGATATTCCAGTGTCTCTACCAATCAGTGATAGTCTTGTGGCTGCGACAGCTTGTGCATAGAGACATGCGAAATTCGTGTTATTTTCTGCCAAAATACTATACTCCAAATGACTGTAGGCATGCTCAATATGTTCTGTTGGCCGACAAAATCGTTGTCTGTGGCGAATAATGCCTCTATGACCAATGATTAAAAGTTCCACGGTAGAGTGACCAACCTCTTAAACAGCAATTACCCATAACCACGCTAATTACGTCACATAGAGGCTCATGACCAATGGAATCACAGTTTGTGTTCGGGTATGTACAAGTCAATGAAGTCTAGTATGTCAGCAAATAATTACGCGAACTATGCAAATCTCCATTCACGCACATTGTTGTATTATATGGTTCTTCGTACTGTAGTGAAAGGACATCTCCAGTGAAACTCTAGTAGTTGTACTCATTCTCAATACTAACTATATTACACACAATCTGCTTCGTCCAGCATACCCTCATAGATGTGTGTTCTTATATGTTTCAAGACATACATACTCTACATGAAGTACATGCAATTATAGATAACATACTACAACACTGACGAGGAAAGATGGCCAGACCATCGCTGTTTTTCGTCCAACTTTTGATATTAAACAATTTGTGAGTTCCTAGTTCATCGTGTGGTTCGGATCCCGCTATTATCATTATAATACTTTTACATTTTTCTGCATGAATACGCAGCCTGAGCTTCGACTTGGGCATACTTTTCTCAACGGCCCCAGTCAGTGAAAGAAAACGTTCTTCCGTATGATTGTACCAGAGAGTATTGTGTAATACTTGGCGTTCTCTTTGATCCACACTTATGGGTGTGTTTTTATTTATGATTAAAATTTGTTTTTAGACAGAAATATTTTGATCGCACAGGTTTGCAAAATGGCATGTCAGAACTATTTTTTTTTGTGAAATGAATAAACTGAAGCTTTCAAATGTTTGTTGCTATGGGACTTCACAGTAACAATGTACACCATAAGCAATGGCGTATGACCAAAAACCAATGTATTCCTATGAATAAACTGAGCCAAGTTATTTATAATAAATAAAAAAAAAATAAGACAAGAGTAAAATTTATTATCTTAATGAAGTTACGTAACAAAAAAGAAATAAGGCTAATGTTAAATACAATTTTTCAAAATCTATATATATATATATATATATATATATATATATATATATATATATATATATATATATGTTATGTTAGTTTGTGTACGCTTCAAAAACTCAAAAAGTTCTGCACCGATCGAGCTGAAATTTTAGCATGATATATAATCCGCATCAAGGATTGTTTTCATCTAATTTGCGACCGCGAAAAAAAAAGCGAGGAAAACACTCGCTAACAACTCAGGTATTGTATAAAGTTTGGGGTGTGGGAGGAGTGGGGTTACGGGTTCGATGGGAATTACATGACATCATACAAGCGTATTGCGCGCGCTCTATACACTGGTATTGAGTACGCTAGCTGTTAAATGCCGGGCAGCTGTTTTGCGGTGGAAGCCGCAGCCGGGCAGCTGTTTTATAGAGAAATAAAGATGATTAAAAAAGAAGTTCTGCAATTAAAGTACGCTTAGCGCAGTGGACTAGACAAATCTGTTTGTATTTGATGTTTTAAAGATAAACAGTGAATATAGTATAATATAGATTATAGTATCACCATCAATTAACACAGAACTAAAAGTTAGTTACTCTTTTCTATAGTACACGCGGGCGAAGCCACAACGGGACAGCTAGTATTATATATTTTTGAATGTTTCAAAGCCATAAATAGTTCTTCATTTCTGATTTTTAAAGAATTGTAAAGGCATTTTTGATAATGTTAGTGTGAATTAGGTCAGTTCTGTAAGATAATACGTAATCACTGTTTTTTATTTTAAGAAAAGCAAAATCTCAATTTTGATTAGCTACTACTCAATAACTAAATGTTCTACGTTTTTGTCTAAGAAAAATATTAATGGCAAATAATGTCTACAAATAAAACAGTAACTCTTATATATATGAAGTAATATGTTTTTTAACAGACGGATTTATAACAAATACTGCATGTCGAAACTATCCGCAGTAGCTAGCTAAGCTTCATGTTTTGGACTCACCCTGTACACTTTATCCCGTTGTCTTCATACTCTCTATCTACGTTGTGTTGTGACCCATTTGAACATCGATTTAGTGGTTATGAAAACCCTTCTTCATACTAGATAACTACTCAGCATCGTTTAGGGCTCTGCCACAGAGTTTAAATGGGAACATGAAATTAAATAACATGTGTTCTCGTTCTCGCCTTCTGGCAGGGTTATAGTGTATATGAGAGAAGGCCCAGGGTGAAGGTTGGGCTGGCTGTTCGACTAACGAGATATGCCTGTCGCCTTACGGCCCGAAGATTGGATGAGGTGAGGTGAGATGGGAGTGTAGCAGAGACGGAATGAAAGAGGCGGGGGGATTCAGGGGTTCCCGAGAAAAATCCGCTGGCCAATGACAACGTCCGCCACGTTTTTCACATGCAAAAAATCCATGGCCGAACCCACCGAGGATCGAACCCGAAACGTCTATACGGGAGGCCTCGACCGCCAAGGCCCTTCCTTTAAATGGGGGATCAGTGTCCATATAGATCAACATTTTAGAGAAAAAAATTTTAAAACATAGTGTTCTATGTGTAAATTGTTAAGGAATATTACAACATGAAGGATTTTTTCTCAAATTATTTGAACATAATTTTTCGTGAGATAAGGATTTTTAATAGAATTTTAGGTACCGTTAGTGGTGGTGTCATTGGACACGTGGTATGATTTTGGGTCACTTTATACTTTTGTTACTTACCATATGTCATGTTGATATTTATAGTTCAGGATTGATTGCAAGAAAATGTCTTTATTCGGGGCTATTATGCATGCAAACCCTAATTTTTTGTAATGTCTTGAAGTCACCCCACGCGTCCAAAGTCACCACCACTTAGGGTATTGAAAACTGAAAATATGACAATGCAAGTTTCTCATATGTCAGAATTCTTCAATAAGTTACACTTTGAATATTTTATTTAAGTGAGTTGTATTCAAATTATTCATTTGATGTGTAATTAATTATTTTAACATAGATTTCCCACATAAAATTCCTTGATACAAGCTCGGTAGCCCAGAAAACACACTTACTGTCTCAAGTTAAGAAAGTCGGCTTTGCAACCAATTATTTAGTTTTTTTAGTTCACTCTAAATTAAATGTACTAGTTGTGCGTAAAATTATTAAAGAGAATCACATTAAAAACAAAATAATTTAGAGAAAGGGTGGATGTTCTACAGACTATTTTTTTAAGGTAACTGTTTGGTGGGGGTGTTCCCCTTTCTTCCCATTTATAACTCAGAAATTGGAGAAACAATACCTTGGTGACTCTAGGAGCCACGCAGTTTTTATTTTGAACTTATCTGAGCAACAGTGCCAGTTTAATTATTACAGATGAATAATAATCAGGCGTGTTTCGTTCCCGCACCGTTAAAATAGGCATTAAAAAATACATTCCACGATTGAAAATAATTCTCGACCAAAATACCAGGTGTTGCATTGGACTCTTCAATTATTAAAATTTTCAAGGGGAAGACATGCTTGAAAAAGTATATGTACCCAGACCCCAAGTCAAACTGGTTGACGGGGAGGGGGGGTTAATTCTCTCTGAAAAATTTGGATTTTAAGATTTAAAATGACGCTATTTAAAGACTTTCCTAACCAAAAAATACAATACACCAATCTGGATCCCCGCTGTATTCACGCTGTGCACTCAACTTCGTGCTGGCATTTTGCTCATTTACCTTATTGTTTTGTAGCATTACGCTTGACATTTAAATTTTGTGAAACATTGTATTTCTGATATAGTGACTATTTCATATTGTCAATATTCCTGTATTACATACAAGAATCCTGCGGCGGAGTTTTATAATTTTGTTTGGCATATTTTCTTGTGCCTACCTTGAAACGGTCACTTAGCGATTAGGTATAAAACTATGGAAGCAAACAGTTTAACAGTTTACTGTTGTCATTAAATATATTAATGTTAATATGTACGTTATTTTATTGTGATCACCGTACAAAACTCTCCTGAGAGCGGACTGGCAGCAATTTAATTTATATACTCCAGTCGTATTTTTAAAATAATAAGGCTTAAATCCCTTGGATTGTTCCTTAACTATTCTAATTTTTAAAAAAAATTATAAACTTCTTTACATTGTGGAAACGGAATATTGAAGGAAGGTTTCCGAAATATAGGATAATATAATTTGATCGAAAATTTTGTTAACAACCTGATTATTTTTGTCTGTAATTTTCTTATACTCAATCCGTTTCCAAACTGTTCAGCATCCAAACAAAAATTGGGACCAAGCACTAAGTGTACCGAAAAAAATTCTGCTGAAGATACGGTTGAAGGGAATCTGAACGCTTTTGAAAATTTTGTTTAGTTTCTTCTTTCTGCGCTACGTTTTTCCTTTTGCCACAGATAAAACAAGTCCCGTGGATTGGTAGCCGGACGCCGACCAGTTGTTTCTGTAACATTTCTAATAGCATCAGATTGTTTAGACTACACAGTGAGAATAAAAAGTAAGTCTTCAACACAGTTAAATTGTATTTCCAATTAGAGGTTAGAACTGAATTATTTAACCTAATTTGCTAGCTGAGTTCTCTGCCTAGTGTTTACGTTTAAATTCTACAGTAACGAGAAGGTAATTTTTTATCAAGGTTGATTTTAAATTGGTTCTCTCAACCGTGAACCAATTACATCTGCAATTTTCTTTCACAGCAGAGGAAAAAATATTAACGAAGAATTTGTTTCATTTCGTCTGTGTGACCTCGGTCGTTTTACCTGTCTACAGAATAAAGCATTAAGTACGCGCAACTACTGGTTACAATATGGTTTGCATGCCACCCCACAAATGTTTTGAGGTACATATTCTGATGACGAAGAAGCTCAAATCAGTGTTATTATCTTTTATGCACATTCAGTATACATGGTTATTGCCGTAACTGACTGTTATTTTTACGTGTGCCCTTGAACCGCACAAGGCCTACGGGTAAGGGGTAAGAAGGAAGAAGTCGCCAGGGCCTGTTTAAGGGTGTTAAAGTGCGTTAAAATCTTAGTTTTAAATTTGAGGAAATATCGTTAGTTTTGTAGACAATACTTGTGAGTGTAGTTTCCTCTTACAAAACAATTTTAGCTGTCATAGTTTTCTTCATAATGGTGTGTCAAAGTCAAAATTTGCTTGTTTCGTTGCCATGCAAATAGTGAAAACCAGTCAACCTTCTTAAGTGAAATAATTCGCTGTGAACTTACATCCCATGATCTATGCAATAAATCATTTAAAATCCCACAATGCCATATTTTGAATTTTTTAAAAAATCACAGATGTATAAAAAGTTACAAAAATTCAACATATTTTGAAAATGTAAAAATAGTTCGCTTGATGTTTCTTAATGTTTTATTACGTATCCCATGGGATGTTATTTCACTGTGAATTATTTAACTTACATATGTCAACTGATTTTTACTATTTGCGTGGCGGCAGAACATGCAAATCATGACTTTGACGCACCTTTATGAGATAACTATAAAACCTTAAATTGTTTCGTAAGAGGAAATTGCACTCACAAGTATCGTCTACAAAACTAACACTATTTCATATAAATATATAATTATGATTTTATCGCACCTGAATACCCTTAAGGAGCCATCCCAGCATTTATTTGGGGGGATTTTGGTAAACCATGGAAAACCGAAATCAGGATGGCATTGAACCCAGGTCCTACCGAATGTGAGGTTAATGTTGTACCACTGCTCCACCACGCTCGGTCTAGTTGAATAAGTGCAATTTCAGTCACGACTATTTCACACTGAAAATTTGGCGATCATAATCAGATATGTTATTCGGCGATAACCTTGTGGCCAGTGTATGTCATTACAAGTTTAAAATTTTTCACATTCAGTTAGTTAAAAATAAACTGATTTGACACAAATTCCTATCTAAATGTACGTTTCGTGAGAGAGAATTTGCCTTTTAGATTGAGCCATAGCCAAGCATATAGGTTATAATTTGCTTTATTAATAGGCCTGTAGTGATGTCTGTGCATTGAATACTGTGTGATCGGGACAGTAGAAATACGGTCCCATCCGTGTCTTGGAGCGAGCTGGTACTATGACGTACTGTTGCTTGATCACAAGTCAGTGGCCCCATCGCCTATGAAGTACGAAGCATTCAACTTCTTAAGGGCGCCGCCTACTTCGCACTTCAATTGCGCTGTAATGTACGGGCAAATACGTATTTTTTTTGCTGTATCTAGCCTGAAGGCTTTACCGGCTTTTGAAGAAATGTGTGTTTTGTTTGGCCCAAACTTAAATCTTGGGTAGATATAAGTTTGGGCCAAACCGCTATTGACTTTACGTGTTTTTGGACAGGATAATTTATTTACATTTTACATATTTTAAGATGGAGCAGCTCTTTGATGGGGTGTGGGGGAGTTATGGGTGTGGTTAGAGGAGGGGTGGAGAAGTGGTGTGAGTTGTGAAAGGAGTTCATTTTGAGTTAGTAGTGCTTGGTTTAGGGTTGTGATGAGGATGGCAATATTGGGATTTAGCAGGTGGTTAGCTTTGGTGGGGTGAAGATGGTGTTCGTTCCTACGCAGCATTGGTGAGTAGGAAGAGATGGAAAGTGGGGGTTCTGATGTTTATCGGGTTGATTGTATGGTTTTTTGAGGACTTGGTGGAGTGTGGGGTAAGGGTGGGAATGATAATGGAGAGATGGTGGGAGGGTGTGAAGTTTGAATGTGCCGCTGGCGCTGACGCTGGTCTTGTTGTCAACGGACAGGACAGATCGTGGAGCCTCCGACATGTTCTCTGCTACAGTTTGGGCAATTATTCCACATGCCTTCATTGTGCCAATTTACGAAAAAAAAAAAAACACTTCGGACAAGTTTGGAATGCAATTGTTAAGACACCATGCACATTAAAATTATATCAAAAATCTGTCTTGCAGTTTTGTTTAAAATGATTTTTGCCGCGATAGCTATTTTTTTTTCAAAGCAAGAAATTACAAGGTTTCGACTAAAAGGTCAATTAACCAGAATTTTCTAATTACATAATTAGCTAAATTCATTACTGACTTGAAAAAAAATCAGCCAACATGGAGAAGACGATTTTAAACAAAACTGCCAGACAGATTTCTGATATTTAACATCGCTGAAAAAAGTAGAAACTAAAGAGTGAGAGAGTGAGTGAGAGAGATTATGGTCAGCGCTTAACATCGAGGTCTACATCGCTGGTGAAGGGTGACATGAGGTGAGTATGGAGGAGTGCCGGAATGGAAGGGAGGGGGAATCGGGAGATCCCCGAGAAAACCCGCCCACCAACGGCATCGTCCAGCACGATTCCCACATGCGAAAATCCGAGAGCCTACCTCGCCGGGAATCGAACCCGGATCGTCTTGGTGGGAGGCGAATGGTCTGACCATTCGGCCACTGCGGCCCCAGAAACTAAAGAGCATGGTCTTAAAGTCCCATAGGAAAGGTAAGGCGAGAGGTATTACAGCCTTTTAACAACAATATCTTGAAGAGCCGATGAGGGTGAAGTGAGTTGAAAAGACAACACAACAGCCATTCCCGAGGAAGGATTCGAACCCAGAGCCTCTCGCACCGTAGACCAGCGCGCAACCAACTACGCTACGGAGTCTTGCAATGCTTCTGTAAGGAGACGTCAGTTGTTCCCCTGACAATTCAGTTGCGGTAAGAAAATAAAAAATGTTTGTATAAGAGGTAACACATACATCTGCGTATAGAGCCAATGAACTTAGTTGCCCCTGCCGACACTACTTACAACGCAAACATGCGCTTCTGCGGTCAAGGTGGCGCATTAGCAAACAATCCGCAGACGAATTCCGCTACGCGAATGTTTGCGCAAGCCGTTTTTTTTATCTTACACTTGCTTCAGAAACTAACCGAATGAAATGGCGGCAGTGTTACGTCGATAAGTTCACACCGGGGGGATCCGCTTTAAATTCACTATCCGGTTAGTCGGATTTTGGTTTGTCATGATTTTCCGAAGTCATTTTAGGTAAATGCTGGGATGGTACCGTGGTTCCCTTCTTGTTTATGATTCTCTTGAGTCACCGGTTGCGTCCGTAAGTACCTAATGGTTAAGGGTACCGTCCACCCGCGCGTCAGAGGCTCACAATTCACGGAGCTGTCTTAAGAGGGCGCGGTACATAATTCAACGCTAAAAGAATTAATCTATAACTGTAGGTTCCTTGAAATCAATTTGCGAAAATTAAACAATAGCAAACCTAGACAATACTTTTAGCTAACGTTTTAAACAAAATTGTTTCCAGTGTTACGAACTTCTGAGGCACAATCTCTGACGCCGGAACCTTGTGCATTTAACTGCGGCGCAAGAGATCACGCGTAACGAATTAGTAATTATGGATAAATATACAATTATCTTGGATTGTCATTGAGTATTTTATCCATATTGGCTTCGAAAAAAACGTAGGAATCAATTTATGTTTTCAGCGTTTATTTATCTACTGCGCACCTTTAAGAGGTCGTGATACATAATTCAACGCTAAAAGCATTAATCTATAACTGTAGGTTTCTTGAAGTCAATTTACGAAAATTAAACAATAGCAATCCTAGACAATAGTTTTTGCCAACGTTTTAAACAAAATTGTTTCCATTGTGTCAAACTTCTGGTGCACAATCTCTGACACCGGAACCTCGTGCATTTAACTGCAGCACAAGAGATCACGCGTAACGAATTAGTAATTTTGGATAAATATTTACGCATAAAGTCGGCAAATACCATTTTATAGGATTGTCAGTGGGTATTTTATCCATATTGGCTTTGATAAAAAGCGTAGAAATCAATTGATATTTTCAGCGTTTATTTATTTACCACGCACTCTTAAAGCGTATCAAATGCCTCATAGCCACAACGAGCCAAGCGTTGAACTAGCGTGCAAGATTCCCTCCGGACCATTTTTACTAAAGGACACTACGGTGACCATACAATTTTGTTGGTGGAAAGTCTAAAGTTCAGTGCTCGTTCATATCCGAGTTTCACATGCAACCGGATAGTACATTTTTTTTTTTTTAAGTACGGTAGTCTGTAATGTCGTTTTTTGCCATGTTGTAGGTCTCAGAAAGAGTGATTTTAAGGGCCTCATTTACCACGCGCTTAAAATGCGTTGCAGCGTGTTTGTAATACCGTTTTTTTTTTTAAATAAAGTATTCCACATATGCCCAGTGTGTCTGTGCACGAAAAGAATATACACTCCAAACTATGACTGTAGAGTCATTTCAAAGCATTACGTCGATTAGAAAAATCATTTTGGAGCTCCTCAAAATGGCTAAAAACTGCTTTTTCAAACTGTTATATCTGAACAACTACTTGCGGGATTCGCGCGAAACTTATCTAGGAGCATGCAATGGACTTTTATTAAAATTTTCCACCAATAAAAATATGGGGTCACCACTGAAAGTGTCAGTCAGGCGAGTGTTCTACGATACCACTGCACGCCGTTTCAGAGTCTTGCGGTAGAGGCGATACCGCACCAGATGAGCCAGTCAACATCACCCTTCGCGCCGTGCCTCACTCCCACTAATACACGGCCAGTAGGCGGGCGCCTTAATGACATTCCGACCTTGTCTGAAATGTGTTTCCTTTTCGTACGTTGGCACAATAGGCGCATGTGGAATAGTTTCGTTAAAAAAAAAAAAAAAAAAAAAACCTGTTTATTTATACACTGCAACGCATTTTATCCCTTACCTACCTAACTTGTTTTAAAATTTTCGTCTCGTTGTATTCTTAAGTCCGACTGCTTGGCTCATCACTGGTAGCTCCTAGTCGGCGGGGCGCCGAGGGTCCCATGTTCGATCCTCGGCCCGGGAGGAAAATTTACAATCACCACCCCGGGTTCAAGACTGGGAGTTGTGATGTTCCCTCATCAGTCATGCTATTCTACGGAAGGCAATAACGAACCTCCGCTGTATTATCCTCGCCTAGTCGCGCCCAGGTGTTCCCCCTTAAGTCCAATTTCCCGGGCTTAAACTTCATCATTAGTATTCTTCAGCCAGGAACGTAGGAGTGAAATTTCTCACACCTACTTTAGGAATTGAAGATTTATTATTATTTATTATTATTAAAGATGGTCACATACGAAAAAATTCTGATTTGAGACATTGAAGTTTCAATATTTATCGCTGCTTCGTGTACGCTACTGGAAGAAGAGTGTACCTGTTCCTACACGTTTAATGGTCCCACGGATAATTCAGTGTTGTGAATAGTCACTGCTTATCACCGCATGCCTTGGAACACGACCACGATACGCCACTGGATTTGGGTTGTTTTATTTTTCGCTTTTATGCTATTCTGAAGATAAAAAATTGTGGAATTTACTGTTATGCAAACTTACTTTGCTCTGCAGTACAGGCATGGCAGTTGAACGTTTTACGAACATTTAGGTTGCAGTCAGTCAAACAAATTAAGAATATTAAAAAGGATAGTTGCACTTATTGTGGCCTAAATGTAAATTAAAGTTCTACTTGAAAACTTGAATGCTTGTTCTAAAGCGCGCTGTATTCGCAAATTTCACACTTACTCTGAAGATTATATAAAAAAAAAACTGAAAATAAAATAACCCAGTGTACGACTGAAACCGAGCCATAATATAACCACAGAATGTTTAGTAATACAGAATTATAACAGTCGGTAGGACGGCAAACTCAAGTACACGTCAGAAAAATGGCTTCACTGGCCAGCAACATGGCGTAAACGCCCTACCTCCAATCAGCGTAAGGCGGCTGCCTTGCCAGCCGGCAGGCAGGCCAATAGGAAACCTGTTGTAACATGCAGGAGCCAGACAGACACGGTGCTGGTACCAACAGTGTTAGGCAGCCAATAAACGGCGAAGTTTTTCCTATCAAATGAGCCGTCATGTCATTTCACGTCTGTATTACATTTAGTCTATGCGTAAAATGTTTTGTGCTAACATATCCTTGAAAACACTGTAGTTTCTTGTGACATGTATGATTGTTAGAGATGATGGTTTATCGCGGGAAAACTTGATTGTTTGCTAGGTTTCAACACACGTATAGCTTACCATATTATTACTGGCTTTAGCTTGTACTTGGAGCTGTTACCCTATTTGACTACGCCAGTAAGAATCTCGCTATTGTAAGGTTTGATGCCTGTTATTGGTCTGAAGACAACCACGTTGTGTCAGACGCACATCACCCAATCATGTATGTTGCAAGAGACTGAAGTGTTTTCAAGGGTATGTTGGCATAAAACATTCTTGCGATATACCATCATCTCTAATGATTGTGTGATAAACATTTGACACAATGTATCTGTTTGCATACCAATAACAGGCATCAAATATCACGATAGCGGGATTCTTATTGACTCAGTCAAATAGGGTAACAGCTCTACGTACAAGTGAAAGCCAGTAATATTCTGGTAAGCTGAACGTGCGTTGAAACTCAACAAACAGTCAAGTTTTCCCGCGATCAACCATCATCTCAGAGTCTGCGATATAACCGCCTCTTTCCTCAGCACAGGTGACGGCCTCAAGGACGTTGCGTCCCGCTTTGACAAGTGCAGCGGCCGGGACGAGTAGGCGCGCCAAACTGCACCGCAAGTTGCCACGAGGCGTGTAATGAACCCACTTTGCGTCGTGACGCAACATCTCACTGTTAATATGGCGTCCCTGTCCCTTGATGACCAGGGGGTTATGTACGGGAGATTTGTGAAGTCGCCATTATGGGCGTCACATCATGGCGACCTCCAGTTCTTTAACCTATCGCAATTTGATAACTTCGTATTCAAGTCCCTGGTCCAATCAAATGCGTAGTTAATCAATATTATTACTCACTTAGATTATTTACATTAACATATGAGATATTTTCGTTATTTCAAGGCGAATAAAAACCAGTGTTCATAACCGATAAAAACGCTTTGTCTGCATGAAGGGACGCCCAAAAAAGCAGCCTTAACTGCGACATAACAAGCAATATGCTAACTTTTATTATCTCCATGCCCCTGACCATAGAGGAATATATAGTAGAGGGAACATGACGTCGCAAATGTGTGATCAACATGGTCTCGAGAGTTTGGTCAAATATCGTACAAGGACAATATGGGAAAGTACAGCCTTTTAGCATTGTTGGAGCGGGAGACGTTTTATCAACGGCGTGAACTGGAAACACTAGCAAAATTTGCATTCTTACATCTCTATTTTCTATGGTGTTTATATATTTACGACTAAATTCCTCTTAGGCTAATAGTATTAGAATGTGTTTATATGTATTTAAAATTTTATCTTATCAAAATTATAACTAAAAGAGCAAAATTATTTTCTAAAATCATGATTACATTTCAATTTATTAATAACAAAATATAAAACTAATACTACCCATAGAGCAATGTGCTACTGTAGAAGCAACAGCGCTCATATTGGCGTGAACTGGAATTAAATAACATGTCTCCTGTTTTTCTTCTGACTTTCCCATATTGTCCTTGTACAATATTTGGTTTGGTGTCGTTCACGGCCGTAGAAGAAACCGTGGTGTCGTTTATTTATATTTTCTCGTCGTAAAAATGCAGTCGTGTTGTTTTAAACTCATGGCGTTCCTCCCAGAATATATATTTAGTAATGTGGTGTCACCAAGATCTCGGTTCAAAACCTTATAGTAAGTATGTAACTAATATTTACTTTTTACTAAAACCAGCTTGGTTAAGGAAAACAGTAACGTGGCAAACATTGTTTACATTTGTCGTTCTGAAATTTCTACGCAATTATACTATGCGATAATATGGTAGTATGCTCTCCTTAGTTGAAATATTCAAAACGGACCAAAATAACCCAACATAGATGTGATTACTAAGCAATTATTATCTTGTCTCTCAATATTATTTCAAATCTCCCGCGCATATTTCACTAAAGTCACATGACACATGTTGAACACACAATTTCGTACGCAGATGTATAGAGGATACCCCTCTACCCTATATTTACTCTAAGCCCCTGACCATGTGTTGTTTGTGGGAAAGTGAACCCCTTTTAACACTTCGATGAGAGCAAGGAACGTATAATATTACCAAATACGATAGAGAATTATACCAGATAATAATTAACGAGCATAAGAAAAGTCGTGACTCATTGTTAAAAACTGAGAATATTATTTGTGGCGATTTTTGCCGAATATAGCCGAAGTATGTCGTAAAACGCTGCCAACTTCAGGTAACTTTATGAAAAAAAAAAAAATTGCACTCTCGTTTTGGTAGACGTTACAGGTGTCATATTTTTATTTATTTATGCTGGACTTCTTTTCGTTGACAGATTTATTGAATGTTTCATATTGAATTTGTGTAACATTTGATTCGGCAATACATAAATCTGAAACACTTTGTGTAAATGGGTTCTTTGAACAGTTCGAGTGAATATCTATCAAACATTCGACGCAAATCCCAAGAGATGATATGAAGAAACGGGCATAAAGATATTAAAAATTAATTTTTTTATTTCTTTAAAGAGGAAAGATACGCAACGAGTTACATACTCAAGTAAGTCACTTACTATAATTATTTTAGTATTCAGATATTTTTATTTGCAGTAGTTGTAGGCCATTACCGAGACTTCCGGTAACAACGTAGGCAGCTTCGGTTTCATTGTCCTTACTCGAGTTGCGGGCCTTTGTAATAATAACAAAGACAAAAGTACGAAAAACGACCTAGCGTCATGAGGTGGAATTGTTAAATTTTTTTGTGATCATTTTCTGTATTAATGTTATTACTTTTCTGTTCAAATAGTTTTTCAAATATTTATATGTCGGCGTACTGCTGTTTTATTAATTTTTTCATACATATATTTTCATCCAGAAAGGTAAGTTTTCTCGGCACTGTTGTGTTGGGGGCGTAAATATAAAGTTAATATAGTGTGCTAGTGTGCTGTATATTTAAGAATAATAAAAAAAATCAATGTTAGAATCCGCATTATGTGCACTGTCAAAATCTTCCAGTATAACTGTCAACTGCACTGTATTTTTTTTGTACTCTACTTTTACAAAAAAAAAATCCTTGTAAAATGCAGTGGTTGTTCTTGTAATAAAATACAAAGTATACATTTGTGAAAAATTACAAGCTATAAGGCCGGTTTTACCAACCTCTGTTAAGCATTTAACATTTGTTAAAGAGGATTTACAGAAGATTTTAGTTATCTGAAGGTTTGAAAGGTCTCTGTATTGTATAATATACGTTGTTAGCTGAAAAGAACTTTCCCAGTAACATTTTCTTGCTGATTTGACAATTATAATTATTCCTCTTTTAAAAAAGTAAAACAATGTGTGAAGAATCAATAAAGGAACAAAAAGTCAACAAATAATTTTAATTGAAAATTACCGTACGTTTATGTCAGCTACACGTGTAACGTACAAACATACAATGCACATTCCAGTTCAAAATGTATTATATTTTTTTTTAATTGAAAAAATTAAGCAACGCCTGTCGACTAAACTGACTAAGAAAAACTTAGGGCCTGTTTGCGTTATTTGGCCAAGTTAACAAGATCGTCTCTACAATGCATTGGAGTACAGGTGGCCTATATCTTACTAGGGCCATGAACTTCTCGCGAAAATAACTTTGCCCCAGTTTGTATCAGTACCTTACGTACACATCCGCAGCTCTGCCTCATGGTTATTGGCTGCGTGTCTTTGTAAAGTGACGTCTGTCATCTGATTGTGCCAATTACAATAGGATTACTGTAACACCACACGTCTATAATTTGCAGGTAGAAGCCCAACACGCAAGAGAATTAAAACATCCAATCACTGACTATGAAGCTGAACTGCAGATGTGCACATAAGACACTGAAACAAACTGGGGAAAAATTCATTTCACGAAATGTTCATGGCCCTTTTAATTGCGGATTCATCTGGCAGCAACCTATATTTTCAGTCTAATGCACGCACACGCCACAATCGATTAATTTAGAGACCCGGAAATGTCATGTGTTCACCGACCAATCGGCTGGACTCCACAGTCCTATGTACACTATGTCTTCAGTTATTTGTACATTGGCTGCTGCTTCAGTGAGTGACGGAGCCGCGGTGGCCGAATGGTTAGACCATTCGCCTCCCACCAAGGCGATCCGGGTTCGATTCCCGGCGGGGTTGGTCTCCGGATTTTCGCATGTGGGAGTCGTGCCGGACGATGCAGTTGGTCGGCGGGTTTTCTCGGGGATCTCCTGTTTCCCCCGCTCCGTCATTCCGGCGCTGCTCCATACTCATCTCACGTCACTGAAGACCTCGATGTTAAACGCTGAACAAAATCTCTCACTCAATGACAGGTTGTACATCCGACAAGATAGCGCATAAGTCTGTAAGCATTTTCTTGCCGGTTTGCTGTTGGTTCGGAGTCATCAAATTTGATTTTCAGTAACAGTTACGAGATACCCAATCGGCGAACGTAATTAACGAGTACAGGATTTTCAAATGAATCCGCGAAATTTGCAGGTCTCTATCGCTTATCTATAGTCTCTATAGTCTTATTTATAACCGTTTAAACGGGTAGCACGTGATAGTGTTACGAATTATTTTATCATTTGCTAATGGCTTGCAGTAGTCAAAGGCGTATCAGAATAGTCATAGTGAAGTAAAGGTTCCAACGTTCAACTTGAGATAGAATATATCTGTGATATTTATATACCAGCACCTCTGGTTTTTAGACTTCAAACGTTAGCTTTTAAATCAGCGCAGTATACACACGATGTGGATATGCATTAGTCACGTCGTGATGTTTATACAGGTTGTTCGGGATTAAGTGAGAACTTTTGAAACCTTAGTTACCTTTTTATTTCAATTTATAGTTTCCTGCCATAAGAAAAAAACTAAGTAACAATCAGTGTGTGTAGATTATCTTGTATTCAAAAGTTAACATTTGAGGTCCGTATAAATAATATTTTTTAATGGTTATTCTAGACAAGATGGTCTTCAAAACTACTCATTTTATGACGAACCACCTACTGTATATCAAGAAGCGGATGAAGCTTATTAAAATCAGTTGAAAGGGAATATTTATAACGGCATTTAATATTGCTATCGTTTACCGTGAACAACCTCTGTGATGTAGATAGTCTTCCATTCGCAACACCCACGCAGTTTCTCAGAGTTACTCGAATTTTGTGCCTCTACAGGACGGGGAAAAAACCCGTCGCAAGCTGGGCGCGGTGTAATAACCCGAGCGTCAACTTGGTAGCAGCACGAAACCCCGAGATAGAGTGGGGGAGTAGAGGGTGGGGGGGGGGAGGGGAGAGAATGATGGAGGATGATGAACCTGCCTCTGCTAGGACAACTCCTGGCGTGTTCCCCGCTCAATGCCAAGGCTGACAACTCCACAACCGTTCACTTCTGACAATTTTTTTCCTGCATGCGCAACTCTTCTACAACCTGCCTCTTGCTGCTTGCCTCTGCTGTAGTTAGGAACCTTTGACTTTCGCGGAGAGATTTTTGCAACAACTAGGTTTAATACCGCACACGCATAACTGCAGCTCTGCTTCACTGTCAGTGATATAGGTGGTTCGAAATAACGTGAGAACTCAAAAAAAGCTCTGCTAAAGTTATATTTTCAGACAGTTCGTATCTTTCCGCGCGTAACTGCAAACGGCGGGAAATGTCTAACGTCTTTGAGCACGTCACTTGATGTTTGCGCGCGTAAGATGAATTGTGCAGTTGGTAGGTACCTACGTAGTTTGATACAAGAAAGTTTATTAC